>VNJS01003860.1:0-42513 GCA_008042575.1 Drosophila watanabei | reverse complement strand
TGTTGAAAAAAAATTATAACTTCACTGTTTTTTAACATATCTTGTTCAACTCTCGGTTATGAGCTTTATATATTATTTCAGATTTTCAGATTAAATTTCATAAAAATCGGATGACTATATCATATAGCTGCCATAGGAACGGTCGGGAAATTTTTAGAAAAAAAATTATAATTTTGTCAGTTTTCAACATAATTTCTTCTACTTGGAGATACAAGTACTTTNGTCAGTTTTCAACATAATTTCTTCTACTTGGAGATACAAGTACTTTATATTTTTTCAGAATTTTGTTGTAAATTTCATAAAAATCGGACTACTATATCATATAGCTGCCATACAAACGATCGGTAAATGTGGAGGTAAATTACATTAACTTTACATGTAAAAATTTAAAAATATGTAAAAAAATGTAGAACTGTATGAATATGAAAGTAGTTCATATTATATTATATTAGGATAGATTATAATTTATACAATTGGAATCTGCAAGGGTATACCAACTTCGGCGTGCCGAAGTTATCTTCCTTTCTTGTTTTTTATAAAATATATGGCGAGAAATTACTTATCTGTTTAGTTTCTGCATATACTATATATATATATAAATATTTAAGGATTATTAAGGATCCATACGATAGAAAATTTACCCAAAATACATTTTATTTCTATTTTATTTTAAAAATACATAGTGTTTCACTGAGTAAACATATTTTATTACACAACTTTACAAACCTATTATTGCTTTTTCTAAATAAAAAATATAATAAATATATACATACATATAATGCTGAAACTTTACTTACTTTAAAAACATAATCTTTTATTATGAAAAAATGATTACTGAACTTGAGACTTAAGCTTTTAAATTTTTATTTTTGAATGTGTTTTGAGAAAGTAATCTAGTTTCAAATAATATAATCTAATTTAACCTTAATATCATTAAAATTCGAAAAATGAAATTGATAAGAAATTCGTTAGTAATTATAATTACATTTACATTTAATATTACTAATATTACATTTACTCCATACCTAAAATTAAAACGAAAAGATTAAAACTGTCCTAATATGTGATAAAATATTCCAGGACATCTATGGCTAAAGGAAGGATTCGATGGCAAAAGGAAGGATTTGATTCGATTAGTTTAATAAAATACCTATTTTATCTTGCTTTATTTATAAATTTAAACTAATATTCTGAGAACGTTTTATTTAAAGTAAACTTTTTTTAAGAATTTCTGGAATTTTAAGTAAATCCTTGAGGAAAAAAGGAAAGCAAGTTTATGGATGATATCAGATGCCACTAAACCGTAGTTCAGCATGAAGCTTTTAGAGATGTTCCTCCCTTTTTTTCTGCCACCCTTCCGCCCCGCTCTTCTGTCCCATTTTCAATGAACTGTCCAAGGCAGAAGCGCTGAAAAAAAAAAAAATGGCCAACAAGGGCGAGAGAGTGGGGCGACCGGCCCCCCTTTTTGGCCCCTTTGTGGCAGCGAGTGCAAAAAGGCGCTCAAATGGGGTTGTCAGTATTTAACCCACAGGGGTTGGAGGTGCCGGCTGACTGCGCGAACTCCGCCCGAGTCGGGAGCCGGGAGGCGGGCGAGTTACGAGTTACGAGTTCCTCGCAACATACGAGGACTAACAAGAGGAGACCCCGAGAGCCCCCGAGATTAGGTTCACAGGAGCCAGGATGTGCTGCGGGGGGAGCAGGCTCGGGCAGAGCGACAGAGAGGCGAAAGAGAAATTGAATTAGGCCCCGCCGATGGAGGCTGCCAGAGAGAGACATCTAGCGGTGTTAATAAAAGGCAAACACACACGCGTTTTGTTCCCGACTTTTATGGGGCCAAAAAAAAAACAAGCTCAAAAAAAGGCAAGCAAAATTCCGATACAGTTAATGATAAGGCAGGCATGCTCGCGAAAGAGACGCAGTTAGGCAGGGCAAGCGAGAGAGAAACAGCAAGCGGCGGGGGCGTGCCCAAAATCGAGTGCGAGCAAACTTAACGAAACTCAAGGCGCGAGAGAGAGAGAGAGAGTCCAATTGGACTCTGAGTGGAACTACTGTGGCGGCACCCCAGTCAGCATATCGCACCGTCCATCATCCAATTGTACGTTTGCACTTCGCTCTGGCCTTCCCAGAGGGCGCCACCCCGCCCCGCCCCGCCGGCAGAGAGTGCAAAGAGCGGTGGCCACAATTTGGCCCTTTGGACCTGCTGCAACTTTGCAACTCTGCAGCCAGCGACACTTTTCCGATATTCCCACCCACTCCGCACTCCGCCTGCTTGGATGAAAAATGAAGTGGCTGCCGCGTTGCGTGGCATCCAGTGATTTCTGCGATTGCGTGCCAATGTTGCCTCTTGAAAATGCTAATTCCGATTAAGACAAAAGAAACAACACGGCCGGCAAATGGACAAAGCGCGTAGCAGCCCGAGAGGTGTCCTCGTTAAGAGGGAATTCAATTATGGTTATGACTTCATGTTTTGGCACTTTCGCCCCCCGAGACACGTGAAGTAAAAGTCCCGGCCTGATCCAATTAGCTGGGAAATATTGTAATTATATTACCGCAGTCAGTGGGCTTCAGTCGTAAAGCGGGGCTCTATTGAGCGTAAATAATAGGCACGTCACCGGATATTGGGGTCAGTGTTGGGCAAGCTAGGGACTCAGCGAAAAAAGTGGCACATTTTTCCTCAAAGTTAATCTATTAAATATTTCTACCTCAATTTGAATACCAAGTAAAGCCATCAAAATCAATATTAGAGTTCGACTTAAGCCTGGTTACTTTTAGACCACATTCTTAGACGGCTTATTTGCAACCCAGACTGCACCTGGCTTTGATACTTAGATACATTTTCCGCACATCCTGCCATCCATCATCGCCGTATCTTTGTTGTTCTTATCAGCTTATCAGGTGCAGCCACCAATGGTAGCCGGGCTTTAAAGCAAACATTTGGCCAAGAACGGCCATTGTGGCCGCCAAAACTCTTGGCCAGCTGATAAGCAGCGGTCGCCGAGCAGTGAAATACCCGCGAGATACAAATTAGAACGCACTTTAAGGCCGCCAGCCAACCAGCGAAGAACTCCTGCCAAGGCAAACACAAGGGAGGAGACTCGGCTTAAAGTCGCTGCAAATAGGCAAAGAAAAATAAAAACAAGAAAAGCGAAAAGTTGCGATAAAGAACCTTAACGGTAAACAGTATCTGGCAGATGCGCCCGGCAGCGATCTAATAAGGAAAACGGGTTCTAGTTGGACGAGCGAGTGAGTGGAGTGGAGTGGAATCGAGTGGCTTCTCTGAGCGAACCGCACTCAACGAAGCCGAGAGCAGGAGAACGGGAGAGCGTGAGCCCCCTTGGTGGTGCTAGTAGTGCTGGTGGTGCTGGTGGTGGTGTCTCGCTGTCAGCAGCAGCAGCAGCAGCAGCAGCCGTAGTAGTGGTGGTGGTGGTGGTGGCAAATCAGCCAAACGCGTCGAAGGTCTTGCCCCGGTGCGAGCGGGAGCGGCGACTTCCACTCAACGGCAGTCCGCATTCACTGGCAGTGAGTGCAAGCAAGGCGGCACTAGTGGTCGCGGTGGTGGTGCGCCTGTGTTCGTGGAATGAGAGAGATTTGTGTGATGTGTCGTTAGGTCGAAACGGTCGAGTCGAGTCGGGTCGGGTCGTGTACCTTTTGCCACGAATGTTTTGCCAGTCAGGCTCTAAAACCGTACGAGACCAGCTGAGATTTCGCTGCTCCGCATGACGCGCGCATTTATCAGATACTTCTTGTACTTGTGCAGTGCCTGAAAATTTTCCAAGTCTTTTTCATCTCACATCGCGAGTGCCGAGCGGGAAATCGAATCTGAATCTTGATCTGAATCTGAATCTGATCGAAAAAAAAAAACGCCAAGTGTTTGCCAACAGCGGCGTGCCAAGAGATGTGCTCTACTTAGAAAAAAAGAAATTAATAATTATTTACTAAATAATTACAAAGTACAAACGCACTAAAAATAAATACAAAAATTAAATAAAAATTCTAACGAGACGAGCTAGGACTCTGAGTGAAACGCGAAAGTGTATTCCAGCGATTATAACACGTGTTCCGAGCCGGCCGCCAAAATTATTACGCACAACTCGCTGAGCGTGTACGGTGGCGGCGTCATGTGCGCCTCCCCGTCCACGGCTCCCGGCTTCTTCAACCCGCGCCCCCAGTCCGGCGCCGAGCTGTCCGCCTTCGACCTCGGGCTCTCGCGGTCCATGGGTCTGGGCGTCCCGCCGCACGGTGCCTGGCACGAGCCGCACTCCTCGTCGCTGGGCGGCCACCTGCACGCTGCATCGGCGGGTCCTGGTGGCTCCCTGGCCACCGGGGGCACCACCACCGGAGGCAGTGTGTCCGCCGGTGGCGGCCAGACCACGCCGAGCAGCGTGGCCAGCCAACAGTCGGCGGTGATCAAGCAGGACCTCTCGGCGAATCTCAACCAGAGCAACCACCATGTCGGCGGCATCAAGGAGGATCTCTCCAGCCTGCCCAGCTCCAACGGAGGCTCCGCCGGCGGACACCACTCCAGCGGGGGCATACCCACCGGCCACAACTCGGACATGCTGCCGCTGATCAAGGGACACGGCGGTGGCGGCGGCGGCGGCGGCGGCCAGGAGATGCTCACCAGCATCAAGGGCCAGCCCACCGGCTGCGGCAGCTCCACGCCCAGCTCCCAGGCCAACAGCTCCCACTCGCAGAGCAGCAACAGCGGATCGCAGATCGACAGCAAGCAGAACATCGAGTGCGTCGTCTGCGGCGACAAGAGCTCCGGCAAGCACTACGGCCAGTTTACCTGCGAAGGTGAGTACCGGGGTCCCTGGGGGTCAATTGATACTGCTCCGACTACGGGATGGGCTTCGGCTGGGAATGACCAGCCAGAAAATGGCCAGCGCGCGGATTCCGTAATAGAAAGCGGACACAAAAGCGTGCCTGCCTGCCAGCCAGCCGCTGATTTTTGACAGTTTCGTTCGGTGAATTATGGCAGAATGATGAGTTGGCACTTACCTGCGGAGATGGCCAGGTGTGGGTGTCTTCATCTCCCAACCCAGGGCCATGCAAATCTTGGCGGGAGCCAGGCGATGCAGCTGGGAACTCCATAGATCGCGCAACTGTCTTGTGATCGGGGCCCCAAATCATGTAGAGATTCTTTTACGAGCAAAAAGTACAACATTTATGATCCGAAAGATAGCTCTGGCACTTTGACCTTACGGGGTTTTATAACCTACTAAAAAATTTGGTTAATATTTGCATTTGTTTTTTATGATTAGAGCTAAAATATGGTATTTCGAAAGCTAAGTGCTTGCTTTTAGTTTAGTATATTTATTTTAAATGATTTTTTTACCTAAAAGATTTTTAATAATCTAAGTTTAAGCTTGTCAGAGCTTTCATAAACTTAAAATCCAAAAATACTTAATAGAAAACAGGACCTCCCATCTAAATAATAAACCCATTTAGGAAGCTCAGTGTTCCCCTGTCTAGATTTTTCGATGATCTGCTAGACCTCAGAGCAAGTCACTTTCCCAGATGCTTCTCTGGCTCATTTCTCCCGGTCAGCATACCGTTACACTCCAAGCGGCAGCACGAGAGCTCTTGAAATGTATACGGCGAGCTGTGCCCCTCCGGCGACCCGGGCACGCACTGGCACTGCCTTAGTGGCAGTCGCTTATCGTCAGATAAAAATTATTATCTAAATAAAATACGGGCCGTGCTTTGTCCTAAGCCAAACAATTGTTGTGCAAACATGCAAATTGTGCGGCGGCCGGGCTGCTAAATGAAGCGCCCACCTTCGTATTGTCTCTGCAACGCAGGGGAGGAGGGGAGTTCCGGAGTCTGGGGATTGGGGGTCTGGAGATGGGCAGCTGCATTCGGGGAAGATAGCGCGCGCTCTGGCATTTAGTGCAGCCTGAAGTTGAACTTGTCAGGCTCGTATCTCTTCAAATGTTCTGGCACTGGAGCAGCGAAGAGCGCGCGAAGCAGTGAGTGGCACAGTGGGCTGAGATACAGATACGGATACCCGGTCAGATTGCCAGATTGAAAGATACTCGGCTCGCGGATGGCTCCCACTGTGGCGGGTGTTGCTGGGGCTTTGTAGGCGCTGCTATTATTATTAATCACCGAGCATTTTGTACGCATGCGCAACCCACAACAGCAACAATCAGGAGATATGCGGCTCTGTGACCGCCTCGTTGCATTCTGAAGGTGTTTCCCCGCCGCCCCTCTGGAATGGCATACTCTCGTGTACGAGTAGAGTATGCGAGTGTGGCATGAGTACGGATACGAGTACGAGTATGAGTACGAGTATCTCGCGCTCTGCCTGTTGGCCTGATGATGTTGCCACGATAGCAATCTATTTTGTTCTATGCAATCTCTTGGCAGCGCCTCAGCTTCGGCTTCAGTCTCGGCTTAGGCTTCGGCCGGGGCTTCACTCAAATGCTGGCGAAATAAAACGTAGGAAAAATCATAATAAAGCGCACACAGCCCATATCATTGCCAGCGTTTTCAGGCTTTCGGTTGTTCTCCTTTTTTTTTTTGTACCTTCTTTTAGAAAAAAAAAGAAAAACAAAATATTTCGCTGAACCCGAGAGCCCATAATGTGCCTGGTCGCGTCCTTTCAGCTGATTCACTCCGAGGTGCAGATACTTTCGTGGCTCTTAGAAGAGAACGAGTTCTGTGCTCTGTGCTTGTGTGCTGTACTCACTTGTCCGTCTGTCTGGACGTCCCTTCGGTCCGCCTGTCCAGTTTCCAGGTTCCAGGGCGAATATGTGAAATTTATGCCAAGACACCCCGCCAGCCCTCGTCGTAGACTCGTAGCTGCAAGATTAATTGTAGCTTATGCGTGTTGTCTGTTCCTGTTCCCGATCCCGATCCCTAGTATCCTCCCATTGTGGTGGCAACTTGTTTGATTTCGCGCACAGCTGTTGCCCCGGAGATCGGTGAAATTGGGAGGAATCGGTGGGCCTTAAGAAGCACAGACTTTAAGCATAACCTTTAGCCGACTCGAAAAAGTCACGGTTCGTCGACTGAATAATGTGCGCTGATAAAAGCGCCTCGATAATATTAATGATGAGTAGTGCACGGCTCTAATGTGGCAAGACCCCCTTGCCTCCTGCCAGCCTCCCCCACTTGGATCTCCAATTAATTTGGCTATTTGTCATGGCTATTAGTGGCCCCAAAAGCCGAGATTCCTCGTATCTTGTATCTCGTATCTCGGCGGCTGCCTTGGCTGCACCATCAATCAGCGCCGTCATGTTTGTGTGCAGAAAATATTAAAAATACATAACCTGGTGTTCTTCGAACCTATTGAATTTCAAATTTTGACAAGAAAACTATCTCAGCGCCCATGTTAAGGCACAGGAATTAGCATAATTTATCTGCTGCGCACACACATGACAATGACAAATAAATTTTGCGAAAAATTACACCCAGTACTAAGTACCTGGCGTGCAATTAATTAAAGCAAACATCTGAGCTAGACGCAGTGGCGGGGAGCCATAAAGAGTGGTAAAAAATTGCCATCACAACTAATTGTTAAGCGCCAGCCGAGCCCATTAGCTGCCACAAATAATGTGTGTGAAGTGCAGCCTCTAGCACCGGATTGTCAACGTTGAGCACCACAAATAATCCCCAACTCGCCTCGTTCCATTTGCCGCATTTTCCGCGAACGAGCTTACATTGGACTCATTTAAATAGATTCCCACGTTCGGCAATTAGGGCTCAGAACCCTAAATCCCGCGGCCCAGGCTCCCAGTCCCTCCGCCAGGGGAAGTTCAGAGTTTTGAGTAGCAACTTTGGGTCTGGAAATGTCCGAATTTTTTTCGTTTGATGTCGCAGATGAACGTGGTCTTGTATCTCTGTATCTTTGTGTCTTGGCGGAGGAAGAGGCTCGCTTCCTCCGACTTCTTCCTTTGTGCAGAATTGTATTCCACATGTGTGGCTTTTTAATTAACTTCATTATCATGTGGACAAATAATCAAGTTGAAGGAAAGGAATAAGAATTTCGAGGGAAACTGCAGCAGATACAAGTCTATATAAACTTTTCCGTGAAGAATATATTTAGCTATAAAACTCAAGAAACAAATTTAAAATTTGAGAAACAGATATACATTTTATGGGTTAATAACCATTGATATTTTGCTTAATTTCTGATTGCCTTTCTTTGTGGAGGCCGATTTTGAAATGGTTTATTTTGTATTTAATACGAGATACATTTCTGCGTTTCACTTTGCACCTCTTGACAATCTGTTAAATGGCGCTCGGCCGAATTTCGTGTTTCGCTGTGGAAATTCATTCCACTCTGAGCATTTAACAAAAGCCAAACATAAATCAATTTGCTGTCTGTGATACGAGCCCCTGGGACAGCCCCGACTCCCCCAGCCTGGTGAGAGCAACAAAGTAAATACGAATGCAGAAAATTAACAACGCCCACCGAGCATTGCAATTTATGACGCTGTTGCTTGCAGCTTGCAGTTTGGGGCTTTTTCTGAGGGGGCAATGGGCGTGGCCGAGGCTCGCAGCCAGCGGATTTCTTATTTATTAATTAGCAAAAGGCGAAATAAATTCGGGGCTTGTATTAAAATTTGCATTTGGCGGCAGAGGCGGCTGAGGCGGCCAAGTCAATTGCTGCCCCATAACATTTATCAAATAAATCGCCTTTTGATAAACATTTATAACTTCCGTGCAGTTGGCTCTTGATTTACAACTCGGTAGCTCTCTCTCCCCAAAAAGGGGTCCCATGTGCGGCAGCCACATAAGTTATGGCCTCAATATTTATTTTGACAAATTTCCATGTCGGCACAGACTGAAAAATATCCATTCGCTGTCACAATGTCGTACCTCCGTAGGATGGGCATTGATGGCATTGCCCAACCCGGCCTGGCGCTGTGTCAACATTAATGAGCCCTCGGCTGAACCCTTCATTAAAGGCGGCCAAAGGAGAATCAGCGAAACAAAACTTAATTGTACAGATATTGCGCGAGACAGAGGAAACAAAACAAACAGCAGAAACAACTGCAAATCCCGGCCAGACAGACATTGTAATCATTAAAAGCTGGCTTGTACTACAAATCGTTGTACTTAGAAGAAATGTTCGGGCCAATAAAGCAGCTAGCCCGGACTGAGCTTGAAGTTAGCAGTTTACAGATTTCAGCTCTTAGCTCTCAGCTCTGAGGTCCCCAGTTGCAAGTTGCAAGTTCCAAGTTCCAAGTCACCAGACTCCTACTACTGGGTCCGGGGCCCTCTTAAAATGAGGCGCAAAAAATTCATCCTGACACGATGCGATTTCGAAAAAGGCCCCCGAAATAAAAGAGAGTCTCTGGAGTAAGGAAATCGTGAACTACCGACTTGATCCGCTTTATAATGTAACGGTTTAATTAATTATGTTAAGCTCTGCTCTCGACTGGAATCTCTGCCACGGCGCACTCTGGGCCGGAGCTGCCGCTGCTGCTGTTGCTGCTGCTGCTGCTGTTGCCACTTCATGCGCAATTTTCGTTTTCAACCAAGTTCGGCTAATCGATCAGGCCCAGCGAAGAGCTGGCTGCAACTACTTCTACTTCTACTTTGGGGCACGTTTCGGCGGCCGCACTTGCGCGTTGCAACATGGCCGAGAGTCGATGGTCTCTGGCCATAACCCCGCTTATCGCGCGGAGTGCATGACCAGAGCCGGGCCGGGCCGGGCCAGGCCGGGACTCGGAGCGGCATAACTCCGCATAGCATCAGTTAAATCGGAGCTAAATCGCTTATCTGAGGCGGCGTTCTCTTTGCATTCTCGGCTTGCTGCAACGTGACATATGGAAGATGCAAATGAGGAGTCAAGCTAGCTGGCGAGGCAGCTAGGGCTGGCTGCTCCGATTCCGGATTCCGGATTCCCAGATGGGCATTTGATTTACAGTTGACCTATATTGGGCCATAAACTCGGCGGGGAAGCGCGGAGTAAGGCCAGGCACCTGTTCCCGTTCATAATCAGTGCATTTTGCTGAATGAGCCCGGTTAGTTGCGGCTTCGTGTCTGTCGGGGGCTGTAATTATGTTTCGGTTGTACTCCAGATATTTTGTCTAGCCTCTGGACGGGAGTTGTGGCAGTGGCAGTGCCAGTGTTAGTGGCAGTGGCAGTTGCAGTTGCGGTCTTGGCGCGCTAATTACACTGACTCCGTGTAAGCTTAACATTTAATTATTGCACCTTAATGACGGCCCTCCCTCGGCCCGCTGCCTGATGCTCGCTGTGTGCATTAATAATTAGAAAATGAGCCAGAGTCAAGGCGAGGTCTGTGGCTATTGACTTTGACTTGGAGCTGGCAGACTGGAGCTTGGAGCTTCCTCTGGGCCAGGCGATCATTGACCGCGGCTGGGAGATGGAAAACGGCAAATGGAAAATGGAAAATGGGAAATCCGAATAGTTGGGCCGCCGCAATTGATTGGGCCATCTGCCGGCGGAGAGTGTGTGTGCGCCAAAGATTCAGATACTCTGGCAAGCAGCAGCAGCAGCTAATTTAACGCTTTAAATTGCGCAGCCAAGCGGCAAGGGGATCTCGTGCGGCGCAGATAGATACGAGCAATTTCAGCTCACTTTCAGGAAGTTCAATTAATAAAGCGCTTAGCTTAGCCCGGCTAAGTTGGGCTTAGTTCTCGGAACCCCTTTTAACTGTATTGAACGCTTTATGGCGCGTAGCGCACGCGAGCCGCACCGACTTCCTCGCCCACCCGCCGCCAATTAGGTGAGGCGGTAATTGAAACTACCGCAAACTTGGCCACAGAGCCACAGAGTCGCTCTCAACCATTTAAGCCGAAGCCGTACAAGAGGCGGCTCTCCACCGAGAGAGAGAGAGGGCCAGGACTCTAGGGCTTCGCTGCCCGCACTTCCCACACTCGCGGCAGCTGGAGCTGGAGCTGGAGCTGGAGCGATCCACCCTTTTTCGGTTATTGATATAACACGATATCCACTCCACCCCGTCGCGGATTTGGTGTACGGTATCTGCGCCTTGTACTCGTATCTTCATCAATAACGACGCGCATCTTTCGCATCGCACAGTCCGCTGGGGATCGCCTCCGCCCCGCGAGATACTCCGATACTCAGATACTCAGATACTCGGATGCCCAGATACTCTGCGCTGCAGCTCTAGATAGAGTTGCGATAGGCGCATATGGGCAGTTTGCCTCTGTTGCCAGTTCTTTTATTTACCTCTCTGGGTTCGGGCCAAGTTCCGTCCGTCCGCGGTCCGCTCCCACAACAGGCGAAGCGCAGCCAGGGGGGGCGGTGGGGCGAACGGTAAGGCAACGGTACGTTTTGGCAGAAATCGTGACTGGGTACAATATCGTTATTCGTAGATCATATGGTGTAAAAGCCGGCAGTGTGTGAGTGCGCTGCCTAGATGTGTTTCGTAGCTGGCTCTTTGGGTTTGGTCCGTGCAGCCGTTTTAACCCAAAGTGAGGAATACTGAATGCCCTTTGCTCGGGAAAATCAAATGTAAAGCTATCTTAGGGATTGACAGATGAGCCAGGAGAGTGTCTATCTATATATATACTTGCCAGCATTAATTAAAATCCCTTTTAGGAGATCTTAGTATGTCCAGGGTTCCCTTGATATATCATTAATAAGTTCTCTATTATTATTCACATATATCTGGTGCAGCGCATTGAACGATCGACTTGGACTCGCGATCAGTTTCAATTTGCGGGCCACGTTTTGTTTCCATTTCGGTGGGAGGCTGAAGCCACACGATCGCAATGGCAAAAAGGCATTGAAGATCTTTTATAGCCTGTGATCGCATGCTATATGGACGGGGCCGGGATGGGATCGGGTCTGCATAAACGCTCAGTGCTTACATATTTTGTTTGATGATGATTTTACAGCTTAAAACGAATTTTATGAGCATATGCCATTGTTTTGAGTTATTGTGAGAAATCTTTTTCGGTCCGCCGAGGAAAGCCCAGACAATGCCTCCCATATATCCATACTACGTACTGTAGTATATCGCATATCGTACATTTTCCCCCGGCGAGACTCTCTTTATGCAGAAAATGGGCCCAGGTGATACACATGTTTAGATACGCGTCGGCGACATTAACTTGCCGTGTCGCTGCCTTGTCCTACAACAACACCCAACTGTGGCCCAAAGCACTTAGCTGAAACTGAAGCTAAAGCTAAAGCTGTGCCTGATGCTGATGCCGAGTTTGTGGCCAAAAGCGATGCCCAACGAGCCGTGGCTGATCTGGCCGTCTGCCTTAACAGTAAATTCGTGGCATTCGGGCCGAACTTGAACTTGCTGCCAGTTTTCTTTTATTTTCCTTTTATTTTCGGAAGGGGGATGGATGGCAGGCCGGCAGTATCGCGCCGTGGCCAAGATACACTTTGTTAATTGAAAGCCATTAAAGGTAATTTTATGGGAGGCGTTAAGCCATGAAACGTGTAACATGACCATTGACATGGGCATCAGGAGCTTGGACGCGGTCGCGCTCTGGTGCTGCGCAGCTTGTCAAGGAGTGCAGCTGGAGCTCACTTTGGGGGACAAGTGGTAACGATTCGCCTTGTGTTCTTGTAGTTCTTGTAGAGGAGTCACGGGTGCCAAGGAATTTGTAGGGAACAGAAACATGGCCAGAGGGTTCGATTTTGTTTAGTTTTTCAATTGGTTATTTAAACATTTTATTAAATACATTTGTACTTGTTTCTTTGCAGGCTGCAAATCATTCTTCAAGCGCTCGGTGCGGCGCAATCTCACATACTCGTGCCGCGGCAGCAGAAACTGCCCCATCGATCAGCACCATCGCAACCAATGCCAATACTGCCGCTTGAAGAAGTGCCTCAAGATGGGCATGCGACGCGAAGGTAAGACTCACTCGCCTACTCAGAAAAACAAATATTTAGTATTTAGAACGACACTCGGCACTAGGCACTCGGCCATCGCAGTGTGCCGGGCTGTGGGTCAATTAAAAGTCAAACCCCGAGGCAATGGCAAACAAAATAAATTAAATCAACGGCAGAAGAACGGAAGTAGAGCAGCAGCGATGACTAAATGTCACATGCTAGGAATGTGTTCGACGGCGAAACAATTGCGAAGCGGGTTCGGTTCAGATCAGTTGAGTTATTTGGGTGCCAGGAACTATGCCAGGGAATGTGGCCGCCGACCAGGGCGGATCAGCGGGGATCAGGCCAAGTGCTTCTCCCCAGCTTCCACGCACGAGAGTCTCACTGCTCTGGCGAAGACAATTAGGCGGATTGACCCCGGGGATCAGATGCAAACTTGTTCGATCGCTGGTCCATAATTAAAGCCAGCCTGCACTGAGAGAAACTCTGGGCCCCGGGCTGCTGCAGTTGATCAGTTAATCGAATGCAGCCCAATGTGTAGCTAATTTGTAAGCAAAGCCAAGCCAAATATTTGGCATACTTGGGTGAGACTTGTTTTCCTGCAGCCACTGCAGAGACTGAATGACTGACTGATTGACTCCACTAGCCCACTGATTGACTGACTGACTGACTAACTGACTGACTGACTGCCTAGCCTGGCTGGACAGACAGTCACAATGGCCAGTTACACTTGTCAGCATTAACAATTAGCGTCCGTCAGGGAGGCGCGGACACAAAGATAGAGACAGACTGCAGTTAGCCGTCCGCTAAGCTGTTATTATTTGCACTAATATTGACAGGTTTTTCGCAAAATGCTAATAGCCAGCAGCAGTGGAAACAGCAACGGACTACAGATGTCTGTCTGAGCGGTGCACACATCGATTTGGGTTAAGAACGAAAACGTTAATTTATGGCGACTACGGGCAATTAAAATGCAGCTACAGCTACAGCAGCCTCCTCTCAATGCACTTGTAATTAAATGAATATAAACATTAATTTAGTCGCCGGCGTCGGATTGTGAAAAGAGCATTTCAAATTTACCTAGGCGAGTTTTCGGCTAATGACACAGTCTGTGCCCAAGTCGGATCTACCTGTTAAGCCCATTAAGTCCACCATATCCACTATTTCCATGCCCCAGAACTCGTAAACGCAAAAGAGTTCAACACCTTTTGCTACATTCTGGAGCTGCTCGCCGTTGAGTCACATTTCTTTAATGACAAGTTCTGCGTAAAACTAGTCCCTCGCTATCAAAGCTGAGAAATCGTGAGAAAATCTCGGTTCTGCATAGGAGGTTTCCTTGGGTTTTACCCTCTTTTTTTTACATTTTTACTGGGCAGAGGCAGAGGGCACGGTACTTAGCTGAAAAGCGGGACAAAGGTGGTGCCTGGAGCGACCCTGGGTCAGGGAATTGTACGGGTTTGGCGCACAAAAAGCCTCGAAAAACCTGAAAAAACAACATCAAATCAGTGTTCCGGGTCGCTCTAATTAAATTGCAGTGTCAATTGGTCAAGGGAAGTGGGGTGGGGTAGCCCAGGAACTGGTCAGCTTCGGCGCAAAAAACTAGTTTTTTAGGGGTAGTGAAATTGCGTTAAATTATTTTGAATTTATTGTAATTTTCGGAAGGGATTTTCACCGGGACTTACTTGGGAACCGGCCATTCGAAGGGGTTGACCTCTTGCTCGTGAACCCTGACCGCCGGAATTCCGAGTTCCACTGGTTGCAACCAACACCTGCATTCGCCCGGTTCGAGGCTTGGTTCGAACGCATTTCGCAGTTCAGGGCAGAGGCAGACAATGGCCGGGCTTAGTTGGAGAGACTTGACTGGGCTTTGCCGGCCCGAAAAGTGGGTCAGCTAAGGTTTTTACACCTCCACACCTTGGCGGGCAGCACACATCCTAGGCACACCTAGAGCTCTGGCGCAATCTGGCCAACGCAATCGGAGCCCTGGGCCAGGCCAATAACTCGAATCCGCGAGTGAAACAAAGCAAAGGCAATGGCTAAGCTGCACAGACGTTATTATTGATCACAGCTCATTGTGCTGCAGCTGGAGTGGACCGGGAACTGGAACTGGTCATACGACTGGTACTGGAACTCGGACTTAAACTCGGACTCTACCTGGCAGATCTCTACCTAAAACAGGATCGTAACGTCTTTTGGAAAGAAAGCCAAGGCGATGGTGCTTTTGGTCAGTCCGCACAATGGACATATCCGGAAATCCCTTTCTGTCCCGGCTCCGAAGGTGTTTGTTTATTGCCCCGGCGGAGCAATTAAGCCGGGGGTTGCAACCAGTTGACCAGTGTCCAGCCGGAGGAGAAAGCGGGACGGCGACACTTATTTACACAATACATTTGCGTAATAGTGCAGGGGGTTGAGGAGTAGCCGGACCATCTCCTGCACTTGGTGATCTATGATGCAAACCGGTCTGCCGGCCACTGTCCAGCTCCTTTTATTTATGCGCCTGGGAAAAAACTGTCTGACCGCAAGAACAGCGAAGAAGCCACCGAAAAACAAAAAGGAGAGTCTGGCTAAGCTTGTGGTTTTACCTCGAGATCTGGCGGAGATTACAGCAGCCAAGGGCTTGGGATTGGGAATGGGAACGGGAACGGGAACGGGAACGGGAACGGGAACGGCAGCGGGAGTGGGAGTGGGCAGGCCCTTGGCCCGAGTTGCCCTCTTGGCTGATTGCTTAATGAATGAATCTCCGCCAGCACGTGCTCAAGTTCCCGCTCACATGTCACTAGCTGCCAACACTTGAGAGCGTGTTCAAGCTGCGCTTAACTTCCAGCAGATATTGGATATCCACATCCACATCCACATCCACTTCCACAGCCATGTCCCTGTCCGATCCACGTCCATGTCAATGTCTCGATGTCTCGATGTCTGGGGAAATGCCGTTTCCGGGCCCGAGAGTTCAAAAGGCCTTTCACTTTCCATTTAGCTGCTTTAGCTTTAACTTTGGCTTGGTTGTTAAGCATTTACATTGTTAATTATAATGTTTATATGTACAGCCCCACTCGCGGCGAAGACCTGTCCAATATTTCCTTCTGCTCTGCCTTGCCAGCCGGAGATCTGCCAAGAGTCCGCAGCTGAGGTATCCGAGAGATGCACGTCATGAGTGTGTGTGTATCCGCGAGATGCGCTGAAAGTATTTAGTTCAATTTGCATATCTAAGCAGTTGCGACAACACGCACAAAGGGGTTGAAATGCCCTTTCCGTACCCTCTGGGGTGGCGGAAAGTATCTTATGACGATGTCTCGGACTTACGACAAAGGACGCTCGGCAGCGGCAACAACGCAGTTCTTGCCCCTGCCCCTCCCTACCGGGAGATGCGTCAGAGATCGCAGATATCCAGACATCCAGATATCCAGATTGGACAGGGCATTGTGTGTCGTGGCAGCTTTGCCAACAGAGCTGAATGCCTCGCATTGTGCCGCGTGTGATGTGGCGGTCAAAATAAGACCAACAAAAGCGGGACTCCTCTGTTCCTTCCCAAGGATTTGATTTTCGAGAGCCTCAGAAGTGGTTTATTTTGATTCAGTAGAGATATAGACTAAATGTTTAGGAATTACACAATTTATATATTTATATTTGAGTTTTTGCCAAAACCAAACTAACTTCGTTCATCCTTCTTCTACTTCCAGCTGTCCAGCGTGGCCGCGTTCCGCCAACACAGCCCGGACTGGCCGGCATGCACGGCCAGTACCAAATCGCCAACGGCGACCCCATGGGCATCGCTGGCTTCAACGGGCACTCGTACCTTAGTTCCTACATCTCGCTGCTGCTCCGGGCGGAGCCATATCCCACGTCCCGCTACGGCCAGTGCATGCAGCCCAACAACATCATGGGCATCGACAACATCTGCGAGCTGGCCGCGCGGCTGCTCTTCTCGGCGGTCGAGTGGGCCAAGAACATCCCCTTCTTCCCGGAACTGCAGGTGACCGACCAGGTGGCCCTCCTGCGCCTCGTCTGGTCGGAGCTGTTCGTGCTGAACGCCAGCCAGTGCAGCATGCCCCTCCATGTGGCGCCGCTGCTGGCGGCCGCCGGCCTGCACGCCTCCCCGATGGCCGCCGACCGTGTCGTGGCCTTCATGGATCACATCCGCATCTTCCAGGAGCAGGTGGAGAAGCTGAAGGCGCTGCACGTCGACTCCGCGGAGTACTCCTGCCTCAAGGCGATCGTGCTCTTCACCACCGGTAAGTTGCTGGACATCCTCTACAAGGATGTGCCGGCGCTGCTCACCAAGGTTTCAGCACTGCTCGGCAAGGGCAGCTCCCCGGCGACCAACGACGACATTCTAAGCGTGGTGCGCGAGCACCTGGACGAGCTCAATCGCCTCGAGCTGGAGTCGCAGGCGCCGCAACAGGCACCGCTCCATCTGGCGGCATTCATGAAGAGTGTGGCCGGCGTCGAGGCTGCAGTGCAGCAGGCGGAGCAGCTGCAGCAGGTTCAGGCTTCTGCCTCTGCCGCTGCTGCTGCGGCTGCTGCTCCTGCGCCCTTGGTGCCCTCGTCTGGCAGCGCCTTCAAGCCCGCCGGCAATGGCAATGGCAATGGCAATGGCAATGGCAATGGCAATGGCAGCGGCAGCGGAACCGGCTCCAGCTCCGAGGTGGACCTTCTGGCCAGCCTATATGCCCAGGCACAAGCCACGCCCCCGAGCAGCGGCGGCGGCGGCGAGGCCTCCTCCGGGCACAACAACAGCAGCGGGCTGGGCGCCTCGCTTCCTACTCAATCGCAAAGCGGTTCGTCCTCCCGCAACCTAACCGCCTCGCCGCTGAGTACTTCGCATGCTCCCGCTCCTGCTGCTCCCCCCTCTTCTGTCCCAGTGACATCCGTATCCACCGCCTCCTCCTCCTCCTCCTCGCTGGCCGGTGGAGCCTATCAAACGCCCTCGGCTGCGGCGGCAGCGGCAGCTATGTTCCACTACCAGACGCCGCCGCGCGCCGCCTTCGGTTCGGCCTTCGATATGTTCCACCACAGCACGCCCTTCGGGGTGGGAGTGGGTCACGCCCACGCCCTGGCCCACTCGGCGGGCGGTGGGAGCGCGTCCTTCGGCAGCCCCAGCTACAGGTACTCGCCGTATAGCCTGGCCGGCAGTAGATGGCAGTTGTAGGATCTCGCAGAGTCGCGCCCCTGTACTTACCTGTAAATGTATCTGTATCTGTATCTATATCTGTATGTGTATCTGTATAGCGCGATGTCAGCCCTTGTATATTAATTTAGTGCCTACTGCTACCTATTTCTACCTATTTATTGCCTTACGCTAAGTCTAGTTTAGTCTAGAGGTAACTGCTTAGATTCGCCTAGAGAACTTTGCCAAAAACCGAATACCAAGAACCGATCGATAGTGGAGGAGAGAAGAGAACTTAAGAATATATATAAAGCTGTTGCTGTTAAACAAAAATCTAATCCTGGCCTGTGTTTTTACTCGTTATCTGTTACTAATGCTTAATCGCTTGTTGACTAGTTCTAGTGTTTTATTTTGGTTTACTAACACTATTTTACTATTATTTTATGGTTTATTTTTTATTTTAATATTTTATTATTTTTGACTTAACAACAAACTAACACTGCTTGGTTGCCTTGAATCGCAAAATCAAGTGCAGTTCTAACTATGTATTTATGGATTTATTTTACTCATTGAAATCCTACTAGTACTTGATTTAAACAAACTAAATTTTGGTTTAAATTCGAAACATTTTTGAAAGTATGTATTTCCATAGAACATTATTTTACAGATTTTTCAGGTTTATTTTAATTTTTGTATACCTTCAATTTTGAGTTATTTTAACACATTAATATTTAAATACAAGTTTTCAATTAAAATTTTACATTTGATAATGAATCAATAATGGTGATTTGGTTTTAGGTTTTAAATGAAACTAAAACGATTTTATCATTGTAAATTTCTAAAATTATACTTACAATTAAAGACATTTTAATCTCAACAAAAAGTAACACATCGATGAACTAGTTTCAATTTCTTAGAGCATCTCAGAAATTAAAAATATATGATAGTTTAATTTCTTAGGGCATCTCAGAAATTAAAATTATTTGATCGATTTACTATATTGCTGTTCCTTCTCATACTAAATATATTTTACAACTGTTCGATAAAACAATTTTAAACTAAAACAGTATTTTTTATTTTTAAATCTTAAAATCAAAATTAACCATAAAAATGTCATACAACAAAATTTGTATTTAAACCATCATTTATATATAAGTTGTCTGATATTCTTAAAATGATGAACTTGTTCTGATTAAGTTTAAAAGGCAAAACCATAACCAAAGGTAAAGGAATTTTTTAATATTTTTTTTTCAGCTTATTGGAAAACCCTAAATTTGGTTGATGTTTCTTTCAAGTTAAACACGAATAATTTCAGCAAAATTTACTGTTTTCCGTTCTCCAAACACCCATTTATTTATAACTAATCTTTTCGCATTTTTATTTCATTTTTTAACAAAGCTATTCACACAAAAACAAACAAAATTTAATCTCATCCGCACGTGGCAACAAAACTCTGGACTTTGGGATCACAAACACACTCACACTGAAACACATGCACGTCTAACACAAGCGCACGCAATGCACACACGAATATAAATAAATCACACCAGCTCATAGCGAATAATTTACATATTTTAAGCCACCTTATATATATACTTATTTTTCGACAATTAGCCTCCACGCGAAATAAATCATGGAAGTTTTGTATGCAAATAGAGTGAACCGCGCTTTTCTTTGTGTCTCTAGCCCAGTCTAAGTTAGCAATTAAGTCCAGGCTTAAGCTTAGGTTCGGTGAGGGAAGAGTGAAATTTTGACTTAGTATCTCCCCTCCTCCGGCCGTGTCAGCCAGCTGTCCAACTCCACGTCGCAATTGTTTTTCCGCCGATCTGAGCCGACTCAGCTCGGCGATATCCCAGCCATTTCCCCTGCTCGCCGTGGCGACGTTTATTGACGTCGAGATACCACATTATGAACATTAATACAACACTCGTTTATGTCGCTTACTTACAAGCCCGACTCCAGTCGGCCAATGGACCATGTCCAGGCCTTGGCCGAACTTGCAATGAAAATAATTTTACAATTTCCGAAACGCTGTGTGTGTCGCTGGCCAAGCTAGCCACACGGGGAAAAACATACGCTTTCTTTATTTATTCTTTGAAAAGTATTTTTCTATTACGATAGATTTGTGGTGATCAAATACACAGAATGAAATGATATAATTTCCTATTATTTTATGAAAATTAGAATGCATTCCCTGATATTTGAGCAGCTTTTGTTTTCCCCTAGTTTCTCCCGGTGCAGGCCGCGACCAGCTAAGCGCGCCTCTTGAGGGGGCGTGTGTGGCATGGAGTTCGTGGTCTCGCTGGCTAAGACCAGAGACCCGAGAGCCGAGGCCCGAGATGCCAGATCCGAGACCGGAGACCGGAGACCAGAGACCCTGGGCCGACTCGCAAGCTGCAATTGCATTTGAATTGGCTGCATGAGTCCATAAACTGCAGCCGATCAATCGCTGCGCAGTCGCCGTGGTCTCAGCCGCGAGATTGTGGGAGACGAGACACGATCGCGGTAGTAAAGTACCGGGTATAGACTTACTAGATCTTCAGCGGCGCATTGACGACATGTCTGCTCCTCCGGCTGCCTCGCCTAGCCCTGGCCCAACTCGGCTTAACCTGGCTGGGTGCATCTTCGCCCCGCTGATTGCTGTCGTTTGCTGCAGTTGTTAAGAGTTGTAGCTTTCATGTCTTGGCCACACTTTTTGACCAACATTTTGTGTGTGTGTTTTTCGCTGGCTCATAGCCTCATTGCCCCGAAGCCTGCGCTACTTTTACCCTGAAAATTGCATTGCCTTGGGACGTGCCTTGGGATTGGGATTGGGACAGTGACTGTGACTGGGACTGGGGCTGACTCTGAGAGTCTGGCAATTAACAGTAACTCTGGGCCTTGGTTGATTGGAATCATTAAGGGCGCGTTCGATATTAGGTTGGTCTCTCTCCCACTCTGTTTACCCAAGATTTAGTCGATGGAGCGGAACTGCCTGGGCCGTCGCCTGTCTCCGCAGTTGACCCCGCGCGACCCGATCCTTATTAAAACTAAATAAAGCTATAACTGTTTGTGGCGGTCGCGGCACGAACTGCGCGGCCAGAATTTGGAGCCATAAAGAACACAAATCTAATAAAATATAATGCAGCAATTCATAATTTTGTTAAACATCCCGCCTGGCCTGGCCTCCGCCGGTGCTCCTTTTCCGATACGAGTGTATGTCTGCCGCTTGACTGGCCAACCAACTACTTTACGGTCATTATGCATTTAAAACACGCGGTCACGATCTCTCCCTCGCTGAGTTAGTAACTGCGACGACCCAAAACCGAAAACAGAAAAACCGAAAACCAAAAACCAAAAATCCAAAACCCCCAGCAAATACAAATACGAATGAATCGAAGCCAGGCTCGTAGGGTACACATAACTACAGGCCGAAAACAGTTAACAAAGCTGGAAAGCTGGAGCCAAGGCGAAGAGCCAAAAATCAAAGCCCAGACGGAGACAGAGACGAAGACGAGGATGGAGCCTCGGATCCCCTCGAGAAAGCTTCGATCTGGGTAGTGCATTTCTCCGCTGCCCGACCTGGAAGTGGAATGTCTTTCACTTTGAGCATGCAACTCCTCGGCCTGAAAAATCCCATCCCATGGCCGTTCCTCGTCATCTCCGCTGCATTTCAATGAAACCAAAATGTTGCGCCTGGCCTGGCCTGGCCTCCTTCTGCGCTTATGATTTTCTTTCTCGAATTTGGGATCTCTCGGATCTCGGATATCGAATCTCGAATCCAGGGGATCGACCGGGCTAATGGAAAGTCAATTGACAATTATGGCCATGGCCAATGAAGTGATTCGCTGAGCTCCTCGCCAGACTGACCATGTCTAATTTGTATCGCCGGAGCTTCACGATTGTTACCACGGTCCGCTCGCTGGCCCGCTCGTTGCCGGTCGTTGTTTATGAGGCCGAATGGTTAATAATGGCTAATTGAATTCCTGCTGCCTCCGGCGACAAATCATTTAACTTGATTTAAGCGCTTTGTGTGGGGGGCCTCTAGGAAATTTATACGATAACTGCAGCTGAATGTTTTCCATTTGCCAGTTTGTTTATCTCTGAGCCCGGACCGAGCAGCGAACAAGCCCTGGTTTTGGCTTTCAATTGACACTTGTCTTTTATGGCCAGCTCGGATTCGGATTCGGACTCGAAGTTGCGTGCCCGGAGAGCCATTAACGACATGCAGTCTGGGCAATCGGATATGTGAGCCCGAATCACGATGATATCGCCAATCATTAACTCAGCCTGCTCGGCTGCAAAATGATATATCAGCCGGCGACTCCGAGCTCCCCTCTTCCTCCTGCCTGCCTGCGCCATGGAGTCCACTGTCCTCGTGTAAAGCGGTGACGGTGACTAATTAAGTAACCGAAATTTCATATGCAATTTCGAAACGCCATTCTCGGCGGCAGCAACCATTTAAAACGCTTTAGAGCTATGTAAATTTACAAGTGCTGATGTCTAATTTGAATTTCAAACAGCCAAACAGTCGGACACCAATATATATATGAGTATAAGGGGAAAAAATAGAGAAAAATAGAAGAACCGCTCGTCGCGATCGTTGCGATTTTTTGTTGATGTGTTTACGGCGGCAATTGATAAGCAAACTTTTGGTGGCTGGCAATTAACACTCGGCGGCACACGCTGCGTATACGCAATCCAGCATTGCTGCAATTAAATGCCACGGCTAACTGGCCAGCAGCCAAGAGATGGACTCCAGCGGAGACAGGGACAGGGACAGGGGCAGGGCGTTGTCTTGCGGCTCAATTTTCCCGAATTTAATTAACCCAAGTGCTGTTCGACTGCTCGGCCGTTCTCAGTAGAGCACGCGCAGCGCCTTCAATTGAACATAAATCAAGTAAACATGACGTAATCTCCCAGTTTCGTCATCGATCCACGGCTCTTGTGTTGTGTTGTATTCAGTGGGCGTGGCAGCGGCTCATGTTCGGTTATTTGTCTGACTTCAACGTGACAGGCACTCGGGAGTCTGAAGTCTTTCCGCCCGGCGCCAGGTGAACTGCCTTGAAAAAATTGAAGATTGAAAGAGTATCAGCCATGTATGGCATTTGCATCGATACATTGTAGATCCTCAGAGTACTTATTGCCGCTTTTCACCTCCATTGCAGATGCCTGCGGCCTGTCCGACGTGACGCACATCGAATCCCTGCAAGAGAAGTCGCAGTGCGCCCTCGAGGAGTACTGCCGGACACAGTACCCCAACCAGCCCACGAGATTTGGCAAGCTGCTCCTCAGATTGCCATCGCTGCGAACGGTCTCCTCACAAGTGAGTTTCATTTGATTAAATATACAAATTGGGGCATACTACATTTATAGAAAATTTTGCTTGATTTTTCAAATTGTAAATAATTTTAAGAGGTTGGTTGCATTTTCCCATTTTTAATTTGCATATTTTCCTTCTGTTTCCTCCGCATTTTCCCTGCTCAGGTCATCGAGCAATTGTTTTTTGTGCGTCTAGTCGGAAAAACGCCAATCGAAACGCTGATCCGGGACATGTTGCTGAGCGGCAACAGTTTCTCGTGGCCCTATCTGCCTTCGATGTGACACACGATGTGGCGCCAATTGACAACAACTTGATCATCGGCCGCAGCTGTGGCGGCTGCAACGCTCAACATCAATCCCGGCGGAGGCGGCGGTGTTCCTGGCGGTCTAGGGGTCGGTGGCGGTATCGGAGTCGGAGTCGGTGT
Source organism: Drosophila watanabei (assembly GCA_008042575.1). Lineage (NCBI taxonomy): Eukaryota > Metazoa > Arthropoda > Insecta > Diptera > Drosophilidae > Drosophila > Drosophila watanabei. The sequence continues at coordinate 18,888 of VNJS01003860.1, read as the reverse complement.
CGCTAGCTGTGCCAGTCACAACGTTGTCGCCAGCAGTCATGACCAGCTCGCCAATGTTGCTGTCATGCAGCCGACATACGGCAGCAGCAGCAGCAGCAACCACAATAACAACGGCGGCGGCAACATTTGCAATCAGCAGATCAACAACAACTACAGCCATAACAGCAGCGGCAATCATATGAGCTCAGGCAGTTTTTTCGGCGGCGGCACAGGCAGCAGCAACAGCAACAACACCAACAGCAGCAGCAGCAGCAGTAGCAACAACGGTAACAGCAACAGCAACAGCAACGCCGATTATATGGCCACGCCAACTAGCGCATATGTGACACCGGCGACAGCGGGAACATCCGCGGTGAACACCACAACGATGCTGTCTAATTACTGCGATGCCGCCACCATGATGATGGCCGCCGCTGCAGTCAATGCAAATCAGTGCCTGCAACAGCACCACCAGCGCATGTTGCTGGCGAGCAACAGCGGCAGCAGCGGCGATCATCACCTGGGCACGGCGGCCATACCCTCCTCGTCTTCGGCCGGATCGCTGTCATCGGCCTCATCGACGCCAACGGCCACGGCAACTGCAACATCAGCAGCGAGTGCAACAGCAGCCGTGGCGCCGCAGCAACATCAGCAGCAGCAGCAGCAACAGCAGCAATCGCCGCCAAATTTAATCGATATCAGCGAAGTTCCTCTCATTGTGGATGTCAAGTAGTGTAATTATTTATGCATCTAGAAATGGGGCTAAAGAGCAACCTTGTAGATACCCCGCCACCTCCAAAAACCGCCCCTCAACCACTATCCCAAAAAAAAAGTTTAATCAAAAAATGTAAAAAAAAAAGATAAAGAAAAAGGAAGAGCCGCGTAGCTTAATTGTGTAATTTTCCAATACTTGTTTCTCTTGTAATTTTGTACATAGTTCCCTTGAAAACCGAAAACCTGAATTTTTCTCTAGGCCGCCACAGCTGGCAAGTCTCAGCTGACATATACCAGAGAACTTTAAAAGTTAAAACCCAAAAATGGCGGCACACAATGTCTTTATATATAAATGTGTATAATAATTAAATGGCACTGAGTTCTACTTAATTTTCGAAAAGCTGAACAAGTTAAGGAAGTCGACAGAAGATAGAGACATCTCCGTAATCCTCTCAAAAGACAAAACATAAAGTTAGTTGAAATATTTATATATGTAACGTAGCATATATACGAATATACATATATGAATGCATAGATGAAAGAAACTCTACTCCCAGTGGTTTGCAGAAATATACCAAAAATTTTAAGCTATGTTTACTTGATGTGTGGCAATTTTTTATGTGTGCTTTAGCAATTTTATTTTTACTTTAAGTAAAATTTAAAATTCAATTCAATTCTCGACTAGTTTTCCCCTCTCCGTGCATCTCAAAGAAGCCGCCAAGGGGGCATCCTCTATCGTTTGAATTTGAATACAAAATTTAGCAAATTTTTTATTTAGTAACAAAAGCGAGTAAAACACAAAAATTCAGTGCAAGTTTCAGTTTCTTAAACGATTTTTTCTTAAGCCTAAGCATTATCTTATTTATGTGTATAGAGTATGAACGTTTTCTATATTTTGTAATAATAAAAATTTGCGTTTGTAATGAAACCCCCCGTATTGCGTTTGATTTTTATTTTCGGTATCCTCCTTCGCTGGGCAGGGAACGTTGTTCCAAACTGTATATAAGATTAGTAATCGACATTTCCGATTTGCTCGAAAACAATTTGCGTATTAATAAATCATTGACAGAAAAGGAACAATGATGCGAACAGAACTTGTGTAAATAACATGAAATACAAATTAAGTCTAAATAAATATTGCAATTGCTTACTGAATGCATCACGTAAACGCGTGTAAATACATATTAAGTGTGATTCCGAGGTATTCAATAATGTTAATCTACTGATAATAAATAATGGATGCGGCTGTAATTAAAAAGCAAGTGTCGGCGGGTGTGCGGAGTGTTTGTACAATATGTATCCTTATCACCGATTATTGTAGACTCATCACGGTAGACAGGCATCAAAATCGGCAACAACAAAAGCGGCACTCGGCTTGTTTACTGCGTTCATTGAAATGTACTTAAGTATTTAATTAGCATAACAGTGTTTGTTTTTCCGATTTGATTTTGGATAATTCGATTTCGGTATGTGAATGATGTGTATCGGTTAAATAAAAATCTTATTTATTACAACCAAACGAGGAAGTTTACTGGGTGTATGTGGAAGTGTGTCAAATCTGCAAAATTTTCATTTTAAATTGATTATACCTCCGAGAGGGTTCAAATCAAGTAGCTTGAAGCAGAACTCCCAGAACTAATCCAGGTCATCCACAGCATTCCACAGAAATTTTATTAAAAAAAACATTGCACACACCCCAAAACTGATCTTTAACCCCAAAGACACTCATCTGATGACCGCTGAACTAGCGCAACTTTCATAACTTCCTCAAAGCGAGCATATGTATATGCATATGTGTACCTATATCCCAGCATTAAGCGGGACGTGATGCAACCAAATATCATGTGTTGCCGCCACAAATGCCCAAGTCATGCCCAGGCACCCACCGCAGGTCCGCGGAGGGGGCAATTACCCGAACCGCTCCGAAATTGCCAATAATGAGACATGCAGCTTGTGCGCTTAGCCCCTGTAATGGATTGCCGTGGATTGGTATCAATTGCAGGTCAATTCCTCCGCAGCTCCGGGGGAATTTCACGCGCCGACAAGATAATCACCGGGATTCCCCAGTTGGCCCCGGGCCCGTCTCGGGGATCGTGCGGCCAGACAGCGTGTAGCCAGCTCAGCCCAAGTCAAGTCGAGTCAAGTCGAACCCGGAGCAGGGACCCAAGACTCAGCCCAAGTCAGAGTCCGAGTCCAGAGCCAGACCCAGACCCAGGGCAACAGGCAAATTGCCGCTGCCAAATGACAAATTAGATATCGAAAATAACAATTTGATCGACAGCCGATCGCCACTGCACAGAGCTCCAGAGGAATGAAGCAACGGGCTCCGATTCCGACTCCATCTCCGACTCCGAGCCAGAGTCTGAGTCTGAGTCCGAAAGAGAAAAATTACCAAACCCAAATTGGTCAGGCTCCGAAATAAGGAAGGCATTTTGCGGTTGGAGCGTAGCCAAAGGAGTTGATGGAGGTGTTGATTTGATTACTTTTATGTAAGCCCAGTGCCAGTAACAGAGCTACACTCGGGAAAAATTAGGAAAAGAACTCAAAATGATAAATAAATAAACAATTTAAAAAGGATTAATTTCATATATTTTCCAATTAATTGAAAAGTTCATTTTAGTGTATACCTTTTCATCTTCAAAAGGAATAGCCTTACAAATAAATACAATACAAAATATTTTATTTCACACTTGCAGACTTGCAAATAGATCTCTAAGCGATTTCAATGACACCCTTAACTATTTCTTTCTTTCTGTGCAGGCCCAGTTCCAGTCCCAGTCGGAGACCATCGCAATTGCCATCGAATATATTTCGTTCGCCCCGCGAATCGTGATCGGGGCAATTTCAGATGGATGGACTCGGATTTGGGCATCAATTGAAGCCGCCGTGCCTCACCGGGTTCCAGTGCATCCACTGAGTATCTCCTCGTTGGCCAGCATCTAAATGTGAAAAATGATTTGACTTTAATGGCCGCCACTGAGTGATCAGCTTGCTGCGATCATCATCAGCCGATCATCCCCCAACCTTGGCCGAGGTGTTAAGATTTTGTGACCAATTGGCCGCGAGTGGGACGAAGAAGGTAACGGTTGCTTCCACTATTTTTCCTCCTGCTGCTCTGGAGAAGACCGGGGCCGAGCAAGTGGCTCTAGGCGAGTGATTGATCCCCTGAATTTGCATTCGCATTCGCACTCGGCTCACTCGCTCGCTCGCTCGATCTGCGGTGGTGGAACGTGGGAATCCGGCTTGAAGAATTGCAATTTGCCGCGCAAGGAGGTGTGTCCGTGAACTATATTTCGTACCGCAAATTGTTGTCTTTATGATGCCGTAAACGAGCTATGGAAAATTGTGCGGAAAATTGCTCAGAATAACTATTAAATTATTTGGACAAGCCATTACAAAACTGAGACTAATTTAATACAACCAAAAGGCCAAAGAGCTGCCTGGCGCAATCTTTCAATTTACTTGGCATGTTACTGAATCAATATGGATAGATCGAATGTGCTTGAAAAGTAAATGGTTTTTAGTATTGAATATCTGTTGAAAATATTACGATAATTAATGTAAAGATAATTGCAATTATATTGTAGAGTATGTGGTGACTGAAACATTGAGTTACTGGAATTTATAATTCTATTTATTCATCTAGCAGAATGGAAATAGTTTAAATAGAAAACGTTATTGTTCCATGTTTATAGTAACTTTAAATATTTAAATTCTTTGCTCCTCACAACCGATCCTTTTGAAATCTTTCCTCTTTACCTGTTACAATCCATTTTTCTGCGCCTTTCATATGCAAAACACGTTGCCTGAAAAGAAAGAATAATTATATGAGCTTACCGAGAGCGGAGAGTGCCACATATAGGCATTTCGCATGGTCCATGGTCTCGGTCCTCGGTCCTCTATCCTCGGTTCCCGATCTGCGATCCTCCCTGGACACACAAAGCCGTCACAAAGACCCTAAGATATTAGGGGGCATTTTTCAATCCTTTGACGATGGTCAAAATAAAATATTATTTCGCGCGTTAATACGCAAAAATAAGCGGCCAGTTGGGTGGCACGAAATGCCAAGGCAAATGCCGTCCAAGCGGGTGGCGGCCGCTTCTCTCCTCTCCGCTCCTTACCACTTCAAGTGTCTGCAAGAAAACAAAAATGAAAAGAAAAACCGGACTGCGGAAGGTGTTGTTGGCCAGGAAATTATGATGGGAGACTGAGTCTGAGACTGAGGCTGCGCCGAGAGCCTGGTCAATTGCAATGCGAATTTGTGACTCGTTACGAACGCGTGGCAGTCTCCGGGGTCAGGAGAGCGGGCGATGGTGGTGTGCCTCCTCCATGGGTGGTCGGCTTGGTCGCCTCTCGAGATGCAAAACACTTTTGACAATTTGTACTTGTTGGCCCGGCTGCCGTGCGTTATAAATTATCAAATAGAAATAGCCTTCGATTCTCCCACTGCCATTTTTCCGCGAGCGTCTGACAGTGAAGCTAAGTTATTTGGCGTGCGGTGTGAAATATGTGTAATTGGAAAACAAATTCCGATTGCCTAATTTATGACTTGTGCGAAATGGCTGCAAATTTATCATGTCCCTCAAGGAGCCGGGGGTCAAACAATGCCCTGAACGGGGTTGGGGGGTCACCATTCATTTGTTACCTTTGCTAATTAAATTATGACAAAGGGATAGCGAGAGGGTTGACAGGGTTGTGTCGTCCGTCTTGTCCGGCCTATCCCGGGCTGTCCCGGGCCACATGTCCAAAAATCCGCAACGTATTCAATTTCATTTTATGTAAATGCTCGTAATGTGACAAAAAGGCCTGGCACTCGGCCTCAGACTCCCGCCACGCACACATTTCGGTGACAGATATGCTGAAAGTTCCATTTGAAAACACTGTCGTTTGGGGATTGGACCACGTTGCTAATGAAATTGGACACCGGCGGAGATACACCACCCGGAATTATGCAAATCACAGACAAAGACACGGAGCCTGCATATGCGGAGTGTTTAACCCTTAATTGGCTGGCTGTCGTCTCTCACTCACCTATTGCCGACATCGATAGCCATCGCTGTGTATGCCATATCCCATATCCCGTGCACCAGATCCCACTTCCCAGATACACCGCAGTCGAGGTAACTTTTTCAATTACCCAAAAAACCGAGACAAGCGCGCTCTGTGGTCCCTCCGATCTGGATCTGAATCTCGTAGCTGTATCTGTATCTGAATCCGAACCCCAAGCCCGAACTCGGTCCCGGTCTGGTTTCGGTTTTGGTTTTGGTTTGGCGTTGGCGTGAATTATCTGCGCAAACAGCCAGTGACAGGCGTTGAATTGCCACAGTTCCCTCCTATCTGTCCGAATCTGTGTCTGAGCGGTGTGTGCGGTGTGTCCAGTGGCACTTTGTCGCATAATATGTTAATCAGCCACATGTCAGCCTTGCTCCTGCTGCGGGTGGCTTTTTGGCCAGCGATGTGGGTGGCACTTTGGCCTTGGTGGCACCCTTCCCACTGGCTTAATTAAAGAGCTGCTAAGAAGGGGTCAGTCTACGAATCAGAACTCTCTCTCTGGTCGTATCCTGATTATGCAGGATGACCTACGATTAAACAGTGTACATTTTAACTTATTCTCAAATATATTTTACATTGAAATTCAGTTTTCTATATATTTAAATACGACAAGTCTTATTTGTCGACCCTGATCTCCTGAAAACACACAACAACAAAAACCATTTCCAGTACAAATTTATCAAGGGAACAGTTTCGCAATGTAAAGCCTTATTTATGATCAATCTGTCGCTCGCAGTTACTGTTATTCTGGACCCGTTCTGGCCTGCATTGCTCCATTTAACACACTCACTCCGAGACGGAGAGGGAATGTTTTGGCCATAAATTGGCATTTAAATTAATTCACCTTGAATTATGCGCTTTGTGCGATAAAAGGGAATCACTCGGCCCCAGGTTTGGGTTCGTGTTCGGTCTCGGCCAGGGCACGCAGCCCCCCACAGCGTAATTTTCAATCAAAAACGCACATCCGCGAAATTATCATGAACTCAGCATAGCAGCCTGGACCCGTATGCCGTATGGATCGGGTGAGGAGATTATCAAATTGATTCCAATTAACACTTGCCACCGCTGCAAGGACTGCCAGACGATGGCGATGGCAGTGGACAGTGGACAGTGGACATTGCCCATCGGCCGCCGGCGGTTGCATTCCTTTCTTCTCGGCGGACTGTATGCAAACGTTATAAATATTTCACTCCTTGTGCGCTGTTTACGGTTAGCAGCCACAATATCCCGCCAGTTGGCCAAAAGGGAGATCGACTTTATGGCAAACTGCAGACTGCGGTCCCTTTCTCCGCCGCGAACGAAACACGCACATAACTTAAGCGCACTTTGTCGTAATTCGTAATTCGAATTGACAAACGCTCCTTGGCCCCAGTTGCCTCGGAGTTCCCTGCTTTATCGTCACACTCGAAAAATTTATGGGAGCAGGATAATTTATATAAAACTCTAGCTTAAAATATAAAAATAATTGTTACATTAATCTGGTAAATAAAGAAAGTCTTATGAACTTGAATCCATCACATTTTAATTGCATAAATTTTTTTTAAATTTATAAGACACTTATTTTTTGAGTGCATTACTTACCTGGTGGTGGCTAAGTTTGGCTCACTTCGGTTCGGACTTGTGTGAAATGATAAATATTCCATAATTTCGCCTGGCATTCAATTTCGATTCGTGTGACACATAAATTACGAATTAACGCTTTAAGCCCAAACATACAGAGCTCAGCCAGGCGAAGTGTGGCTGAAGGAAAGAGGCTTCCCTCTTAGAGCTGGCACACTTCCTGGAGTTAAGGAAAATCAGAAAACTTGCCCTAGAGGTAAAGGCAGCAGGAAGATTTACTTACCACTTAATAACTTAAAAATGTGCAACCATTAAGTTACTGTTAATCAACGTGTACATTTTGTCTAAGATGATAGATATTCCAATGAATAGTGCTCGTATATCTTATCATGTACATATCTTAGTGCTCGTATCGCTTGAGCGGGTGATAACTGACGTTTTTACCGGCATCGTAACAATCTTAATTAGCTGTACCAGCTGTAAATCAATCCACCTGAGCACTCTCATATCATGAGCACAGCAAAGCCCCGCTTTTTCTATGAAACCCAAGCAGAAGTCTCTCTCACGTTCTAAGCTGCCAGCTGACAAGCGGGGCAACTTAATTAAGTTGAAAATTTATGAAGTTCTTTATCAACAGAAATTCATTAGCCAGAATCTAAAACAAGTCTCGCCACACAAAAGTATAACTGACGCTGAAAAAGAAAAAATGAAACACAAAATAATTTCCTTAGAAAAGGATTTCCCCTGGAAAAGCAGAGCCAGTCAGAAAGTTCAAAGCGAGGACTTGGCTTGACTGTGCCTGCAATGAGGCATGCGAAAAGCCAAAAGACGCGCACAAAAGATGATTAATAATCTCCAAGACAGACCCTGCCCTGACTCCCAAGTGTCATCCCCCATCCTGGGAAAATCGCGCTGCCCGGGAGTGAGACAAGACAAATGTCCTGGTCTCTTTCACAGTTACTTTAAGTTTCCACGCCAAACGGATACAGGACCTGGCTGGAAAAAATATTTTGCTGATTTTGTCAACTGTTTGTCGCTGATAAAATTATTAGCCCTCCTTTTGTTTTTAGCCCGCTCCCCTGCGACGCAGCCGGAACTGAGGAGGAGGATTCAACTTTTTATTTTTTAGCTTCAGCCCGAATTTTCGTATTAAAATGCAAATTTTTTGTTAATTTTGTTGTTTTTGTCTTAATCAGCGGGCAGCCACAGGCCCACTGCGGTTGCACTTGGCTGATGATGAATGGTGAACCCCGGCGTATGTCAGGAACCGGGACCGGGACCGGGACCGGGGACCAGGAGTCAGGATTCAGGGGTCCTGGTCGCGGCCATGTGACTTTGCACCCCAGGCTGTAATTGTTTTTTCCCAATTTTTGTGTTTTTCTAATTTTCCCTTAGCTGGTTTTTAATTTCCAGTGCTAATAGCAGGACTGATGAACTTGTAATGAGAATATTTTTGTATAGCAGAAGCTGGTATGTATCATTAACGAAATACCAAAATGCCCTGCATCCATAAATAAATTAAGTAAATAAATATAAGGGTTTATGCGCAGCACAGTTTGTTTTTAGTTGAGGCCATTAGTTAAACTCTTAGTTAAGTGCTTGTGAGCCAAATTTTTATGTTATGTTCTCCTATCTGGCGGGCATCTGAAGACACCGCGCTCGGTTCACAGACGCGAGCGAGAGACATAAACAATTAAACTCATTTGACGATTAATTACGCGCCGCTTCCAAATCGCGTGTGCTGCCGGCAAAATTGTTCTATCAAAACACAGCAGCAAGAGCAGCAGCAGAGGAGGCAGAAAAAACTGGCAACGAGAACATCACCCACAGCTAAAGTACAAATTCATTTGCTGCTAAAGACACAAGAGGAACTTGCATGTCGTGTCATAATCTTGATGAATGCATAATTGCATGCCATGCGGTTGCAGTGCCCCCGGAACACAATGCCCCCATCCATGGCATCCATCCCCGTTGGCATCCTCGTATCGAAATGGGTTTAAATGTCAACCAGCATAAGAGCGGCCCCGAAAGAAAGACAATTTTCATAATATTTTCATGTTTTTCAATAGACTAATAGAATATTTATTGAAATTACTCCTTTTACACTGGGAAAAAACTGAACCAGGAATCTATAATTCTTAAATAAATAAAATGGTTACAAGTTTTCTTTCACTTAATATGGGAAATAGTGTGTAAGTTTCTTGGGATGCAATGCAATTTTAAATTATAGTGTATTATTTATTTGGTTAAATAATAAACCATTAGATATCTGAGTTCAATGAATAAATAAGTATAAACATTATAAGGATCTACTTAATCTCGTTTATATAAATATTAATTTAGATAATTTAATTTTAAGAACATTGTTTTATTTTGCTGATTCGTTCACTTTTCTTATTACTATTATTTTTTCAAGTAAAATATATATTATTAATTTGCTAGATTCTGCATTATATTCTATTATTTTTCGTAGTCTTCCCATCCAGCATGCAATTCATGAATTATGCGGCAATTAATTAGAAAAGAATAGGCAAAGAAACCCGAAACTAACCCAATCCCCATTGAACCACTAACGGCGGCCACCATCATCATCATCTTGACTCGACTCATTCATGGGTTTTGTGCATTTCAGGGAGCGAGCGAGACATGGGTGACCTAAATTATTCAATTCATTTTTATTTATTTTTAATTTTTTGATTTGTTGCAATATTTCCCGCACTCCACCCCGTGCCGCTGAGGGCGGGAGCAAAGGGGTCCGCTTGTTTGTGTAACTATTTATTCTAATTTGACCCGCTTATTGAGAGGCCCACCCTTCGGGCCCCAAACTCACCCCGTTGGTCGTTAATTGATGCAGCCGCTTAAATGATGAATCACTTTTTCATTAAAATTTGACTTTGAGTGTGACCCTCATGTGGCTGGCGTTGACTTTTATGTGGTTAATAGTTAGCATTTCAACTGATAGATGGGGAAATCGAGCCATGTGTTCGTTTTTCTGTCCGCCTCTTTGTTTGCCACTGGCCCCCATTCCAAAGAACCGAATCGGCAGCTTCTACAAACATTTAACTTGCGCTGGCAAAAGTGACCCACAAAGCGCAGCATAGAACCGATAATCGAGAGTGCACAGTGCACGAAACTACTTCGAAGAATCAAAAGAAGCTCTCCGATAACACACCTGCACTTGACACCGCGAACATGAAGAGGTGGGTGAAATGTAAATCAACGTATTTAAGCTTGGGTGAAGGTCGTCAGAAGACAGTTCTGCATTTTACCAGCGACCGCACAGAACCCAAGATGTATCTTCCCACTGCAATTATATTTTTGGTGATTGTTGAGGCTGTCTGGGCAGTAGATCCTCCCTCAAATCAGACTATGGCTGTTGAGGACTCTCCGGATTTTGTGGATGATGATGGTGCCCAACCAGCGGCCTCACATGCAGGAATTGGAGTAACTCAAGCCACAATTATAACGGCGACACCAACGAATGAAAATCTGTCCAACTCTTCATCAGTTTTTACAACTAGAAATTTTGTAAGCTCAGGATCATCAACAATAAAAACAACAACAGAGGCTTCCACAAAAAAGACTTCTTCAACAACGGATATTTCTTCAACAACAGAAACTTCAACAACAGAAACTTCAACGGCAAAAACTTCAACTGAAGATACGTCTTCAACAACAAAAACATTAAAAACAGAAACATCAACAACAGAAACATCAACACCCGAAACATCTACAACAAAATCTTCAAGAACAGAAACATCAACAACAGAAACATCAACAACAGAATCTTCAACAACTGACACTTCAACAACAGAAAGTTCAACTTCAAGCTCCACAAGTTCTATTACTACAACAGTTCCCACCACAACTTTTCCAACTACGACCACTCCCAAGCCATCAGAGGAAGAACTATTCTTAGCTCTTCTTGCTGAGAATACAGTTGCTCTGACCAAGACTGACTTCTTGGCTAATATGCTGAGGTCCCAAACTTGGAACATAATTTCTGATCTAGACAAGCAAGTCCAATCCTTAGCCAGGATCAACGACATCGAAAAGCTACTGTTGAATGTGACGGGATCTCTGGCTGTTGCGGAAGCCGATATTCTGCAAAGCTTGGTTAACTCCATATACAAAGTGGACTACCTTGGAAATCGGACTATTAATACGGTCTCTTATTTGCTGAAATTCCGAGAGGTAAATCGTGACAGTGTTAACAACTTTTCGAACAAACTTAGCGGAATGCAGGAACAAATCCTGCATACGTCGAACGGATTGGACGATAAGCTGAGCCTAGTTAACCAGATACTTAAGCAATACATCATTCCTAGAGTTAATAACTTGAAGGAATCATTTGTCAACATAAATGCATCACAGGTTACTTCTGAAGATGAACTGCAGAATCTGCCGTTGCTAAAAAATAGCACGGATACCTCCATTATCAAGGTGACATCCCTGCTTAACCAGCTGGCCATGCTCAACCAAGCTCAGGATAAGAGTCTTTATTTGCTTGAAGAAGCTGTCAATGAACCGAAGCTTGCTAACCTCCACAACATAGACGAGCTTCTCAACAGCGTAAGCATTTCCCAAAAACGCATAGATTTGGCATTTTCCGTGTGTGAAAATAGACTTTCGGAATCTAATGTTTATAAATATGCGTCTAATTCGGAAAATTATGGCAAGGAGTAAGTAGCTGAAGAGCTCATCGCAAGTCCGAGAACCAACTCCAAAAACTGTTCATGCAAGGCCAAGACTTATAATTAATTATTTGAACAGTAGTATTAGAAATAAAATATAAAATAAATTTCGTCATGTTTTATAAGAAACTTAAATACAGTGTTATAATTCAACATCACTATTTTATTATGAAGCACATTTCAAATCCTAGAGTTATAACCTTGCCGTCCCACTCCAAATTCCGAATTAAAAACACTTTAAAGGCCAATACTTGAGAAATACATTTGCTGTTTCGAGTTTTCCGTTGTCGAGCACAAATTGTGCATGGCAAATATGCGGACTATTTTGGCTGGCTATCAATTTACGGACAAGGGAACACCGTGAAGCAGCCAGGCGAAATTGATACCGTGATACCACGATGTCGGGGTCCCCAGAACGAATCCCAGACAAAACCGAGAACTACAAATGTCTTGCAGAGGACGGGGAGGATGGCGCGAAACAAAAGTCAAAACAAGCGCAACATGAATGAACCTTTTAACATACTTGTAGTTACTAATTCCAGGTGACAGGCGACACAATGAGTCGGAGTGGATTTTTCATTTGTGGCCATTGTTGGACCCACAAGGGGTCCGGGGATCGGGGCTCGGGGCCTTGGGAAGAGGAGCAGCCCATAAACAGAGGACACAACACAGTTGTAACAGCAACACGGCTACAAAAGTGACCAAAATCAGGGGCTACTACCGCTGCCGCTGCCAAAGTAGTAACAGATGCTCGGTGCGAAGGTGTTGCCGTTGCCCTCTGAGAGACCCGCCATCGGGAGTCCCGCATATCTCCGGGACTGTGGCCGAGAGCATCTCTCCGGGCACACGACAGATCCTTTTCCCTTTTGGTTAAATTCCAGCTTCTTTCTTTCTTCTTTTTTTTTTGGCACAAGCCGGGCAATAAATTATCAGATACAAAATCGAGTCGAGGCCGAAGTCAAAACAAAGGCATAAACACTCGATGGACGACTGAGATGGCAACAAAGCACGCACTCGACCAATTGACGACACAAAGGACCAAAACAAAAACCAGAATCGAAATCGGAATCAGAAGCAAAACAAAACAAAACAAAACAAATCGAGAGGCAGCCAGAATGCAGAATGAACAGAAGTATGCCCCGAAAAGCCTGGCATGGACAGAGCAGCGCATAAACACTGACAACATGCTGCGACATGGAATGGCTTGGAGAGTCGGGAGAGTCCCACATCCATGGGCATGGGGTCCTACACCCAAAACAATCGGGTACTACTACTTGTTAGCTATTTTATTTAGAAATTATGCATCCTAAATCTATACAACATTTAAAAAGAGCATGTTTTCAACACATTTAAAAGTATTCCACAGTTAATCCATGCTACAAAGATGCTTTTATTCGTCTTTAAATCTTTAAACTTAAACAGAAGCAAAATTTGTAAAGAAAATAAGTATATATTAATATTTTCTCTATGTGTAATGTCTGGGACTCTTCGCCCGCTCTGGGTTATCGGAAGCAACGGCCGACGCACCAAATGACAACTTCGAGGGCAAAGTCAATGAGCGCCTTCCTGCTCCCTTTTATCGCCTGCTGCCGCTCCCTCGGCCGCCCCGTCACTCTGACTCAGACTCCTTTGGCTACTCCTGCTGGCCGGAGGACAAAGGGATCCCGGCGTGTTGCAAATCAAAACATGAAAACAACGACAGCAAACAAAACTCTGAACATGCGTCGCAATGCTAAGAAATATTTTCTCTCGGCCAGCTGAAACATGCAAACAGCTAAAGTTGTTCAACTTAGTTTATGGACCTGCTTGTCGATGGTGAGAGGCTTTTTCTGGCAGGATCAGGTTGAAAGGGGCTCTGCCTTTCGAGGATTTAGTTTTTAGTTACTCAAGAAAATAAAGCTGAGCTTAAAATTAAAACAACAACTGCTTCCCTGGTCTATCCAAAAGAAGACCTAATAAACAAATTCAAAATTTAACAGCTAAAGTTGTTCAACTTGGTTTCTATAGGTATTTTAAAGGTTTTTAGATTTTCAAGAAAGTTAAGAAAAGCTCAAGCTGCTATCCCCTAGTGAAAACCTAATGCACAAATCCATAATTTCACATCGTTACCACTTAATTAAACCCAATTAATCTACAAAATAAATTATTAAATTTCAAAAGGCAACAAAAGTTAAATAACTTACACACAGCCCGTCGAAAGATTTCGACACCCAAAACCCCGGCCAAAGGCAAGACCAAAACCAAGTAACCAGAAACAACACAACATCTCGACGGCAGAAGACCAAGACGATGAAGATGATGATTATGAAGCCGCCGAGAGAGGGGTCCAGAGCTGGGGATTCGGGGGGATACAGGATTGGTATCAGAATCGGGCCTCGCCAGCTCCATGCTGTGCGCGATTCATGTTCGGTGATTAAAGTAAAGTTCGTAAATTTACAGTTTTCATCAAAGGGGCGACTGTTAGTGGACTGGACTCACCTTTTCACAGTGCGCTGCTCTGCTCTGCTCCGCGAGCAGCCAGCAAGTTCGCCCAGAGTTCAGCCCAGGTGACTGTGACGGTGACTCTGCTCTGTCTATGACTTCGAACTCCTTCCCCAACCCCAGCTGCAGCATCAGCTCCAGCCCCGACTCCTAATCCGACTCCTGCCTCCGACAGCGATTCCAGGACACTTGAAAATATATTTTGTATTTTGCAAAATCACTTATGAAATTTACAATTTCCAAATTAAAGTTTCATAGAAGGATGCTTACTTTGAAAGTCTTTAAATATATATCAAACCACTAGGGAATTCTATTTCCTCAGTTTATGAAGAACTTTCAATAACACACCAACACTTTTCTTTCCAGTGCACACACATATTCGGCGAGGCAGACTCCTTTGGCTTTTCCTAAACTGATTTCCCGCAATAAGCATTAGTTGAAAATTGCAATTGTTTTTGTAAGGGACGGGAGAGGGGAGCCGGGCGGAGGGCACACCGCGGGGGAGTGCCAGTCTAAGTCGTAGTCCCAGTGCAAGTCCCAGTGCCAAAGCCTGTGCCAGTGCCTGTGCCCAGCGATTGCACGATTCCCGGCACACAGGGAGATCCACGAGGAGGTGGCGGCCGAGGCACATCATCAACGTCCCCGGCCACGTCGTCAGTGCAGCAGAAAAGCTGAAGCTGAAAAATCCAATTGTATTTAACGAATTTTTCGTTGCCCTCGCTGGCTGCACTCAGCTCGCAAACGGAGTCGGAGTCGGAGTCGTAGTCGGGAGTTTCGGCTCGAGTCCGGAGCAGAGGGCCGTGAATCATATGGACACCATTAAATGGAAAGGTACCAGCAATGGCAATCACCAACACGCGTCAATTGTGCGCGCTGTGTGAGACCGAAAAAAAAAATGTTGGAAAGCTGCAACGCCAAGAACCAAGGAAATCTGCTCAGCGATAGCCACCAAAAGACGCGATCGGATATGGCCAAGTGTCGTGACACGAATAAACAGGGTTAACTGAGCAACTCTGATATAAACAGATATGATTTCTTCAAAGCAACTTGAATATAAAATGATTTCTTTTCAATTACCCCAACTTTATATGTTAATAAATTGATGTACTATATATGTATGTTGAAAAACTAGCACAAAATATTTTCAGTTAGATAATAATTATATATTAAGTAATTTAATTTATACAAATACGAACATATATTTCAGACAAACTTATAGAATAAAAACGCATCCTAATAGCACGAGATCACCACCGTCTCTGATTGCGGCCACTATGGTTGGGGGTCTCTGTTAGCTGGAAATGGGATTCTGCGATTCTGTGGCTCTGGGATTGCGCGACGTGAAAATGACCCTGGCTGGTTTCTGGATGTGCGGTGTCAGGGCTTATCAAAAGCTGGGACTGGCCGGCCGCAACTGCAACCATTAATAAAACCTAATAACAACATAAATGCCAATATCTTTTTAACAAATTTGCCCGACTGCTCCGCGCCAGATTTCGATAAGTGAACTAAATAACCAGATTAAAGCAGATCGTAATAAATGTAATTTGAATTTCCCGCACTGGTGCTGTGATGCTGTGAGGCTGGAGCTGGAGAGCTGGTTGCCGGCCTGGCATCCACATTACTTAATTGCCTCTCCGTGGATATCACTGGGCAATCGATCGTCACGGATTATCAACGTGTAATAGAGCCGGGCTTAAATTATGCGTTCGAATCGCGCCTCGTTCTGTGGAAGGGTTACCTGCACTGCGGACAGGTGTTGATTGCTCGGCCCCTCGGCCAGCCTCCTTTGCATGTTGCCGCTGGAAAATGCCATCGGCTGATGGCCAAGAAGATGATGATGATGGCCGGCCGGGAACGTGTTGCAAATTATGGCACTTGCTACGTGAGAGGCACAAGCAGAAAGCAAATCGCAGTTAGAGGCACTTCGCAGCAGTGAACCGAATCTCTTCTCACATAAAAAAAATGCAGCATTTATTACTTCATTTAGTTGTGGGCCACAGATTCCGGGTTCAATTAATGTCTACTTTGTTTGGCTAACAAATTGAACAAACTCGCAATTGCGGCCGCAACATGACTTTATTTTATTTGCTCTCGTTGCAAGTCTCAGTTGCTCAGTCGCCCGGAGGCCTGTCGTTGATTATTGCCTTTGGCTGAAGACAATCAGCCTGCAGACTGCAGTGCAATTTGCCAGGAGGAGAAAAAAAAAAATAAATTTGAGTTCAGTCGCCGGGTCAAGCAACTGCTACTGAATTTAACCGAAAAAATCTCCAGCCCCATTCGAGGGCAAACAAAATCTTTTATTTTATTTTCGGATCGGTATCTGCATCTGCAGTTAAGAGTTTAGAGCTAGAGCGGCGAACAGAAATTGTTTTGATAACAATCTCCTGGCGCAAATGCTTCGGAGTCGAACAATAACGTGCCAAAAGTTGCTACTGAATTTTAAATATTAATATCTCAGCGAGATACTCGGAAGCCTGGCGACACAGCCCCCAGCCCTGGCCCCGCCCCTGGCATACTTTGGGCCCTGCTTTCGGGGGCGCGCACGTTTTGGTTGTAGCGGAAAAGTTTTACTTTGAGCATGAAAAATATCTTGTTTAGATTTTATTTTTCAGATAGACGACAAGTAGACTTAATTATCATTTTTCGCGAATACATAAATACATTAGCCTGGCTCCGAGCTCCCTCCCAGCTTATTGAGGGCGGCTCTCGGCTCATTTTGGCCAACTTTCGCCGGTGGGAAATGGCCAACTAAGCCGAAGCCGAACGCGACGTCGATGCCGAAATACCGCACACACAATCACAATCATTTCCCAGCAAATCTATGCGCATCTCTATGCAAATGTGTGTTGTATCCGAGCCGAATTAAAAATAGCAGAATACTTAGTACCTCGTACCCAGTATCCACTGGACCAGGTTCGAACCTGGACCCAGACCCAGAGTCAGAGTTAGAGTCAGAGTCAGACGCTGGCAACATATTTTCCATGTCGATGCCATCGATTGCGTTATGCAAAATATATGCAAATGCCATAAATACAGCAGCGGCAGGGCAGCATCTTCGAGCAGTTTTCTTTTCTGCCTTCGGCTTTTTCGGCTTTCGGTTTTGGGCTTTCAGCTTTCTGTGTGCTTTTCCAGCGAAACATCTTTGAAGAGTCGCGACCAGGAGATTTGAGAGATTTGTGAAATTTATCGGGCCAGTTGGGAGTGGGTGCGATGGATCCCCGGATCCCCGGATCCCAATCCCAAATCCTGAGTCCCCGCATGCCAAGGTGTCGAGAGGTGGCCTAGGTGGGTGTTTGTTTGCGCGGCTGCATTCTCGGAACGGTAGTTAGGCGCTGCCTGGAATAATCGACGACTTTGACAACATTTGAATATCGCTGTCTGGCTGCCTAAATTGAGTTTCGAAAATCTGCAAAATCACGAAGTTGAACTCATCTGTCAGGCGGTCGGTAATTGAGCCCGGGCGAATGGTGAAAATCTTCGCATAATGAGCCGCCGCAGCAGCAACTCAGCGCCTCTGTGTGGCGGCGAGTTATGAAAGTTCGATCCGGGAAATGTGTGCAGCAGAGCACCCAAATCAAACCATAAATCTTACGCAAATAGCACTCAAAAAGCAATAAGACTATTCCAACGCCATTGTGTGCTAAGTAGATTTCAAGAAGGCGATACAAATTCGAGCCACACAGCGCAGGACAATGCGTTTTCAGATGACCAGGCCCAGGCCCCCGAAAATGCCTTCTATATTGCAGCAGTTGCAGTTTTCGCAGCACTGCACAGTGGGCGATTGGGCCTCGATAGCGGCATTTAATTATTAACTTCTAAACTAAAATAGATATCTTCAATCGGATTTTTTTCACTCCTCAGGAAAAAATTATATAATTTTTTAAGATAAAAAAAATTTTTTATTAAAAAAACATTTTTTTTAAATTATCATTTTGTTTTTATTTTTATAATTTTTTTTTTTTAACATATTCCAATTACCTAGGAAACATTTTGTTTTTAATTAACACTTTGTGTTTCAGTTTATAATTTTTATTTTTTCAACTTTACCAAGCATATACCAAATAAGAAATTAGCTAGAATTAGATAAAATATTATTCAGAATCTTCTGAATCAGAGACCGGCAAAACGAGATGATCTATTAAAAGCAAGCTTTCAACATCGTCATCCATAACAATTGTTTTTGCAGGAGAAATTGAATACCCATTTGACAATAAAGATATCAAAGGGTCGGAAGAAACTAATAATGCAATTAAGCTTTACGGCGCAGCTTGCCGCTACTAACAATGCATCTGTTGGGACATCTTCACATATGCCTGACAATTTGTTTACTTGCGTTTTTTTGCAACAAGCCGAAATATCTTTTTGTGGACGTCCAACATTATAGGATGATGGTTTTTCATGCAAG
>VNJS01003859.1:0-13920 GCA_008042575.1 Drosophila watanabei | reverse complement strand
CTCCTCCCGATGCAAATCTCGCTTCACCCGGGAAAACGTTAGTGAAGAGATGGGAGTTAGTGTCCAGACTTAAGCAAATGTTCTGGGATCAATGGTCTATGGAATATTTGCAAGAGCACCAAATGCGGAATAAGTGGAAAACCATGTCACAAGACGTAAAGGGAGGACTACTAGTACTAGTCAAGAAAGACAACGTGCCGGTAATGAGCTGGCCGATGGGACGAATAGTGAAGACGTATCCCGGTAAGGACATCCATGTCCGAGTAGTAGATGTGAAGACTGCACCTGGGGTCTTCAAACGACCAGTAACTCGTTTTGCTCCACTATTAAAAGAAAATGAAGCAATCAAACGTCCTCACAGCGCCATCGAAGATACGACGCCGGCTGAAGCAATGCCAACACAAAAGAAGAAGGGTTCAGCTCCGATTCTGGCGCTGCTGGCAATGTTATTCATTGTGCCACTAGCAATGGGACAACAAGCAAGTGTCACCCATTTCGCAAATCAGCCAGGAATATTTTATGAACGAATTGAGACCTCAAGAATGGCGATTTCAGAATGAAATAGCATAGTGTACCACGACTTGCAGTCATATTGGAGTGATATGAGAATATTGGCCGCCGGCATAGCTGAACTCAAACATAATTGTTCAGAAATACGAAACATCAATGCCTGTAACTCTATATATGCGCATTTTCAACATTTAAACACCGAACTGATTAACCACTCACGGCAGCGTAGATCCACTGGATGTAGTCGGTAACGTGGAAAATTCATTGTTTGGCGTGCTTGATTCCAAATACGCTGATGATATGTCCAAGGTCATCAATAATGTCAAATCCAACGATGACATATTGATGATGCTATTGAAATATCAAACTTCAATTCTGGATTTCACTATCAATGTAGTCAGGAAAGACAGTTCAGCCACTAACGATCGCATCTGATCTAAAGAGCAACAAATAGATGCTCTCAACAAAGAACGAGGAAAATATATTGGCGACTATTTGCAACAAGCATTCATGGTCTTAACAGCCCAGTTAACTCTACTGGCAACTGGAATGCAACAGATGCAAACTGAGATAGCCAACGTACTTACCGACATTCGTCATCGAACAATAAGCCCCATACTAGTGTCTCCTAAACAGCTGAGACAGATTAGGGAGCATATCCCACCGGATCAACAGCTGCCAGTATCATCTAAGGATTTTATTCAACTGCATAGAATCATGCATGCCGAGGGAACAACCACTACGGACCATGTTGTCTTCAAAATAACACTACCGTTAGTGTCCACGGCACAGCCAGAAGTATTTAGCATCATCCCTATCCCAGTGTGGAAGGAAGGAAACTGGCATGAATTCAAGCTTAAAACAGAGATCATAACCGTCAATGATCAAAGAGATCAGTTCATGGGACTAACTAAGGACAAGTTTGAGCAATGTCTACAACTACCAAATGATGAGCACATATGTTTCAATCATCAGGCTACGTTTAGCGTAGACAACCGATGTGAATTTCAGTTATTCAATAACAAGACTGAAACAATATGTGAGATGGCTCAATCGAAAGCCGATCTAATATGGTCAGCAACACATCAACTAAACAGATGGATGTTTGCAACCCACAGTCCAATCGAACTTCAAGCTGTGTGCAAGGGAATTCCGTCTACAATACACATTGATGGAACGGGCTTGTTATCACTCGAGTCAGGTTGCACTGCGCGCAACTCGAAAATCAGTGTTAGCACGTTCAGCACTCAGCTCAGTGAGACAAAATCAACATATGTCCGTTTTGGCAACATCACCCAGATCAACGTAGAAGAGACATCAAAACCAGTTAAAGAAGCTACAACCAAAATAGCTGATGCCGAACTAGGCGAATTAGATGTCCTACAACAGCAGCTGGCCAAACTGAAGGATGCAAAATGGGAGAATGAAGTCAGCGCTGTACAACATCATCAAATAGCAGCCTACGTGGCCCTAGCAGTATCAATTATACTGATCATTGCAGTTGGATTAAGACAACGATTCAGCGGTTTCCAATTGCCAACAATTTCCAACGACGACGAAGTTCCAAGCCCCGGACAACAAGTCAGCAGCCAACACTTGAACCTACCCCACGGAGTTTTGAGTTCGACATCAGCGGCGGTTGAACACCCGTTCAACGGCCGGGAGAATGTTAAGTCGCGACAATAATTACGACAATATCAGTAATACATAATTTGCAATTCGTCAGTCGCAGCAATATCATATGAAGCCACAATAAAGTAAAGTTACCAGGTCAAGCGCATATGATATTCTGCTGACGACGAAAGAAGTAGAATGGGGCAACGTTCTCATTTCCGCATATTCGATAAACAACACAGCAACCTATATTACTCTTTCACACTATATTCTGTAAACATAAGCATATTTGTTAACCACTTTTTAGCTATAAATACCGTTATATTTTTACCAATAAAATCAGTAATCGTCTTCAACTCAAAAGGCATTTTACTCTACCGAACCTCAGTCCACCTAGTTCAAGTGCTAGTTGCGACAACTCAAAGGCAATTAGTTTATGCACTTTTTGCCAGGCATCTAAGCCTCCTCACACATACACAAACAGTTTTTATAAAAGCACCTTGTAGACTAACAATAAAGCTAAAGTTTGCTATAATACCAATAAACATTTGGTAAGGTATGCTAAAGCCATAAATATCAGCAGTGAATGTGCAAAAAACTGAAAAAATATAAAAAGTGCATTGACAATAAACTAAATCGATTTAAAAAGTAAAATCAAATTACTGCGTAGCACTCAAAAATTATATATTGAGCCACGCGATTAAACCGACATCAGCAGCAACAACTACACCTGCAGCGACGGCAGCGACGGCAGCGACGGCAGCGACAACATCGACGGCAGCGACGGCAGCGACGGCAGCGACGACAGCGACGACGGCGACTACAGCGGCAGCGACGAAATCGACATCACCTTCAACCAGCCCCCACCCCTACAACGACGGCAGCGGCGACAACACAGCGGAAAGCAGATAAGGAATACTTTTGGTATATTATATTAATAACTAGCAGACCTGACCCGCTTTGCTTGACCCGAACTAATTATAGTTGACCCGGCAAACACTGTTTTGTCATGTTTATTATTTGTAGGAAACAATGAGGAAACAATGAGTATATTACAAAGTTGGCAGTAAATAACATATAAAGCCTTGAACAGTAATATTTATTATTTTAAAGTATAAGTTCTTTCAAATTCAATTTAATTTAGCACTAATCGGTGTACAATATTTTTGGTTAACCTGTCTTTAGCTAACATAAATAGAATACAATGGCTCATGTGGCGGAGTCAACACTGGCAATTTCACTTTACCATTAACGCAGCATAATCCAGGCGTTTCTCCGGAAAACTTTAATGCACCACAATACTCGCAAACAACGTCCATTTGCCCAATGCAAACGCTAGGATGCAAGCTGTAATCATTGCTGCAATCGTATCGAAACGCAGCTCGATTCAAATCAGCTAAATATCTTGTTCTGCGTCGCAAATTATTTATTTGTTGACTTCTGTTGTTCGCTCGACGATTCTGCATTGCCAACCGAGCTGTTTCACGGGCTGCTTCACTTTGCTCTCGTGATTGAGAAGCACGAAGTCGAGCCATACTATTGCAGCGCTGTTCACGTGCAATTTCTTGTTCTTCTTCAGTCCTTTCATTTGCAGTATTTTGTATTCTTCTTGCATTACGGCTTTGTCGGGAAAGATTCGATCGTCTTGTTTGCGGCATTATTAATTAAACTTCACTTCACTTCAATCCACATGTTAATTGTCATCCATACGTCATTACATAGCTGTCATTTTACGTCAATTACATAGCTGTCATTTCCTTTTTCTTATTCCAAGTCTGATTCCAGAGGAACGCTGTCGAACGGGATAAAAAGTATCCTATGTCCGTCTCCTGGCTCTAAGCTCTTCTCCCTACCAATTTTCAGTCAAATCTGTTCTGCCGTTCTTGAGTTATAAGTGGTGTAACTTACACGACTTTCTTTTATATATATAGTTAAAAAAAAAAAAAACAAATAATAGGAATAACAATATACAATTTTTAAATATAAGATTTCTTATTAAGTGGAAGCCAGTATATATATAAAAAATAACAATAATAATTATAAAATAAAAATATTTGTACATATTTTTTTTTTAATTTTATATTATATATTAGAATATATGAATAAAATGAACAAATCCTAAGCCTGCTGAGAAGGCAGGCTGAACTGAATAAGATCTGTGGGGAAATTGTGGCGAGAGAAATTACCAATTTTTCAAGTCAGGAGATAAAATATTTAAATGAATTGGAAAAAGAATTTGAATCCAATCACAAAATGTTAGTGAGTTTATGATTATGGTCCGTAACTATTTTGAATCTTCGCCCGAAGAGGTATGGTCTATAGTGACTAACAGACCAAATAATAGCAATCCAATCGCATAATTACTTGCGTCTGTGGTCAACGTGAACGGCTTGTTGAAATCGGGGTATATGAATATAGGATCATTACAAAGAACATCTTTCAACGTTTCGACTGCTTGTTTAAGTTCATCGTCAATTGTTATAGATTTATTTCCTTTTAACTGTCTTGTTATGGGCTAAGTTATTTTCGCGAACTCCTTTATGAATTTCCTGTAGTGCCCTAATAGTCCTAAAAATGACTTAATTTCTCTAATTGTATTTGGGCAGGGGAAGTCCTTGATGGCTTGAATTTCAGTGGATTTGGTTTCACTCTTTCCTGAGTGACGATGTGTCCCAAAAAGTCGACTTCCTTCCTTAAAAAGCAACACTTGCTCGGTTGGATTTTAAGATTTGCGTTTTATAATTTTGTGAATACGGATTTAATATCTGCTATATGTTTTTGAAGTAAGGGTGAGAATACTATTATATCGTCGAGATATACCAGGCAGACGTTACCGACTAAGTCCCTTAAGACGTCCATAACGCGTTGGAATGTGGCAGGAGCGTTCTTAAGACCGAAGGGCATTCTCGTGAACTCATAATGCCCATTTTCGACGGTGAATGCCCTCTTCTTTGCGTCGCGTGGGTTCATTTTAATTTGATGAAAGCCACTTGCTAAGTCTATTGTTGTGATATACATGGTGTGAGGACCCGATTTGGCCCTCACAAATACTCATGTAAATATTATAAATAATTAGCAATAATGTAAATAGTTAAGTTGGGATTTAGGGTATAGTAGTAAGTTAGCTAGTAAGGAGCACAGTTAGTCGCACGCACACATCGCCGACCCAGCACCCAGGCAGCACACACCCCAAGCACGCTAAAGCTTCGTGTCGGCAGAGGCGAGAACGCCGGCAACGAGGTACGAGCGGCAGAGAGAGAAGCTGCTGGCAGCGACTCTTATCGGCCGCGAGGAGTTCTATTTCGACCGGCAAGCTGAGCAGACGCGTTTCGAGGAGCTGTTTTCCAATCGGCAAGCTAAGCAGACGGAGTCTCGGAACCGCAGCAGATAACTGACATAACCACGAGGATCGCCACGCGGAGCCACAACATGGACCCGTGGGTGGCCGCCACCCTGGATAGGCTGGCCCCCACGTTGGCGGAGTAATTGGGTGAGCTGGGCCTCGGGCCAACCCCCGCAAGGGATCACCGGTGCGTGCGAGGTTGGGACAAAGGATTAGGGTTATTTAAGTCGACACAATTCTGATAAAATTTATGATCAGGAGACATAATGAAAAAGACCCTCTGCGCCTCATTTTGATTTCCCCGCTTCCCCCTCCTCCTTCGGACCCTAATTCGGCATCGGGGCCAACGGGCGCGCACGGCTGCCGGTCGACGGGGCCGCCAACGCCAGTGCCCCGGGTGCCGTGTCTTCCCTCTCCCGACCTGGAGACAGCCGCCGGTCGACGGGGCTGTTTTCCCACTCGAGGGAGAACCCCAGGCTCAAGGGGGCGGTGCATGGACGACGTGGCCGCCACCCAGCCCGGTCACGGCTCTGCCCTCCCTCTTTTCTCCGGCCCCAGGGGCCGCGGCGTAAAATGCTGCCGGTCGACGGGGCCGCGGATACCGAGGCCTCCCACGGCCATCTCCTTCCTCTCCCGATCAGGAGACGGCTTCCGGTCGTCGGGGCCGTGCTTCACGCGGGAATTTCGGGCCCGAGGGGCGGTGCATGGACGACGTGGCCGCACCCGGCTCGGATGCCCCGCGGCTGGTTGGGAAGCGCTGCCGGTCGACGGGGCTGCTCCCGCCCACCTGCTGCCACGCCCCGTGATCCTTTATGGGTCGTTCCCGCCACTCCAACCCTGCCTATGTCACCCAAATCCCGGCCAATCGGCCCCTTTCCTGCCTGTCCCCGCTAAAATAAATATTTTTCTGTGGAGGATCCAGGTCTGACTGAGTATTTATCCTGGCCCGTGATTAGCATCCTTACAATGGTCTTTCCTATGCTGTCTAGTATATCTGCAATGTTCGGAAAAGGATATCTATCAGACACAGTTTTCCGAAAATCGATTACCAAACGCCACTTTTTTCGCCTGCGATATCAATTTTCTTAGGAACGACCCAAACGGGTGCACTCCAAGAGGAATGACGACTTTTTATGATATTTTGTTCGAGCATTTTTGAAATTTGCTTTCGAACGCCGTCTTTATGTACAAATAGGTAACGGTAAGATTTTGTGTGAAACGGTCATTATCTGTTGTTAGAGAACGTTAGTTGACTGTTTTCGTCGTGGAAGAGTCTTCGGAATGTCTTGCATAGTTTGAGGATTTGTTGTTTTTCCACATTGTTCAGGTGTTCCGTCTGGATATTTAATTGTTGATCGTCTGGTCGTTCTGTATCTGTTGCTGCGGACATGCAGTTTAAGTATTGGTGGGTTCGTGGAGAGAACTCTTCTGCCTGTAATGGTTCTTCGAGGTAAAGTGTTTGGATCTGGTCTGAGTTATTGCAGACTTCGAAATAGGCAGATCCTGCGTCTGCGGTGTATAAGCCGCCTGTTATGGATATTTGATTATCCAAATTCGTGGTATCATATATAAAGTCTCCTTGCATGGTATTTTGGTATTTTGTGGTATTTTATGGTAGAGTATGTAATGTGTGTACAGAGCTTGATCTTGTGAGGATTGGGATGGCGGTTTCTGGTGTTTCTAGTGTGGAGTCAGCAAAGTTTATTTTTGCATTTAGGCCGGATAGGAAATCCATGCCTAGGAGACCACTGAAGAGGGGGTGGAAATTGAATAGTAAGAACTTGAAATTGGACATTTTTTTGAATTGTTTAAAATGTATTCTACCTGTATATTCCCGAATTTTATATGCTGAGGACAGTGTGAACATTGATATCAGAGGTTAGTTTTTTGATGTGAACTGCATTGATAAGTGCTGAAGGTATAATTGAATAGGTTGATTTAGTGTCTATTAGGAATTTTGGACGGTTTGGCGTCATGAAATTTTGTGATAGTAAAACAAATGGCATGAAAGATCCGTGAGACTTCTTGCTTAGGTACCCGACTGACTTCCCGAGGCTTCTAGTAAAAATTTGAATCATCGTTGATGTTACATAGAGGAGCGCTTGGATTATGATTCCTGTCTTGACGGTTTTGAAACCCGTTCCACAACAATGACAAATCAGATTGTCATTGTTGTGGAAGGGGTTTCTGCCCAAAGTTTGTCTATCGTGTGGACCATTACCATTACCATTACCATTATGTTGAAGGGAGAAGCGTCAATTATTATTGTTATTAAAGTTTTGTTGTCGCTGTATAAAGCGACTATTATTGTCATTCTTGGTGTTATCA
Source organism: Drosophila watanabei (assembly GCA_008042575.1). NCBI lineage: Eukaryota > Metazoa > Arthropoda > Insecta > Diptera > Drosophilidae > Drosophila > Drosophila watanabei. The sequence continues at coordinate 6,125 of VNJS01003859.1, read as the reverse complement.
TGTCGTGGTACATGACGAGCGTTGTTGCCATTATAGTTCTGTTGACGTAGTATGTTGCGGCTATTGTAGTCCCAATTGGGAAATTTCTAGAAAAGTTAAGTTCGATCTGTCCGTAATCGTATGCTTTCTCGATCGTCTCTGGCCTTTGGTTCCTAATGGCTGACCTAAGTGGGTCTTTTAATCCCACTAGAAATGAATTTAGGCAGAATCTGTCATAATGGTCTCGTTTCGCCGCGTGAAAGTCTCCACTAGGGTCTGCTTCTCTGGCCAGTGACATTAATTCACTTCTTATTTTTCTGGCTGTGAAATATAATCTTCCCATACTAAGTCCATGCGGAAGATTGTGTAGCTCTCTAATAAGCATTTATTCTGTTCTCTTGCTAGAGTATAGTCGCATGAGATTTGATTTGAGTGTCGCAGACACTTCGTCTGCCCTGCCTAATTTTGGCACGGATAGTTCCAACTAGGTACTGTCCGCATGTTGCTTGGTATACTGATCCGGCTAACAATCGTAGCTGTTCTACTCTACTTATAAATCTGTCAAGATTGTCAGAAGGGCCTGCGAAGTGGGTAGTTGATGCACAAGGGCTAGTAGTTGGTGCCGATTTATTCTTGTGCTTGTAGGAATAGATGTATTGCTAATGGAGGGACTCAGTAGCCCTGGTACGTTAACAGAATCCATAGCGTTGGTGGAATTATTGTAGTGTAGTTTTGCTTGGTTTCCTTTCCTTTATGTTGTTTTAATGGATGTAAACGGCTTCAATTGTAATGTATTGATTTAGCAAATAATCAATAACATTTATTTTAGAGGTTGGTGAAGATGTGACAGCAATAGATGTTAAGTTGTTTGTAGATTGTTCTTTTATTTCTATTTTGTTGTTTTCTCTCCTTTTTCTTAATCTAATTTAATTTACATTTTCCTTTATTTTGTCTAGTTGCCTATGCTTATGTAAAAAAAGAATAAAAATAAAACAAACGGTGTACAAGCCAACGTGTACATGTGTCGCTCCGCCACTCTGCACAGTAATTCATTACATAGGCAAAAAAAAATATAAAAACAAGAAAGGAAGCTAACTTCGGCACACCGAAGTTGGTATACCCGTGCAGATTCAAATTGTATAATTTATAATCTACCCCAATATAGTATAATATGAATTACTTTCATATTCATACAATTTTTACAGTTTAACATTTTTTTACATATTTTTACATTTTTACATGTACGATAAAATGTAGTTTACCTCCACATTAACCGATCGTTTGTATGGCAGCTATATGAAAAAGTCGTCTAATTCTTATGAAATTTACAACAAAATTTAACAAAAAAAATATTAAATACTAGTATCTAAAAGTAGAACAACTTATGTTAAAATCTGACAAAGTTATAATTTTTTTTTCTAAACATTTTTCCGACCGTTCCTACGGCAGCTATATGATATAGGAGTCCGATTTTTATAAAATTAAATCCAAAAATTTGAAACAATATATAAAGCTTATTACCGAGAGTTGATCAAGATATAGTTGACCGATCCGACTCGTTCCGACTTATGTACGAGTGAGAGTATATAGAAGACTATCTGCAAAGTTTCAATCAGATAGCTTAAAAACTGAGGGACTAGTTTGCGTAGAAAAGAACAGACGGACAGACGGACATGGCTAGATCGACTCGGCTGTTGATGCTGATCAAGAATATATATACTTTATAGGGTCGGAGATGACTCCTTCACTGCGTTGCAAACTTCTGACTGAAATTATAATATCCTGCAAGGGTATAATAAAAAAAAAATGTCGAGAAGTACACACTTGTCTCTTAAATGCCGAAATATTTATTTGCAACCAGTTTTATTTTTTAAAAAATCCAATGGGACTTCCAAAAAAATAGATTGGAAACCACGAACACGTTTTCTTTTTTAAAGCGAGTCGGATCGCTGCAAAATATTGCAAAGCCTACTTCCAATTGTTCTAGAAATTGCTTCAGCTTACAAATTTTAATTATTTCAATAGATTTTAAGGTTAAAGTTACTTATTATATCTTTTTAAATTAAATCAATGTATGTATATTAGCTCTCGGTAATGCACAGTGACACAGCAATAATTTCACAAGCGAAGGCAACACAAACACACACATGCTTACATTTTCTGAAGAGAATAGTATCACTGTGTGGGATTTTTTATGTATTGCGTAATATTTGTGCAGTTTTAATTTATTCATTCGTTTTTTTTTAGTATTCTTGTTTTTATGAATTTCATAATAGTAAATTTGCGTTATTGTAAATTGATAAATGAAAACGATCCCGGTGCCTTAAAAGCGATTGTTGTACACATATACGGTCCTTAATCACACAACTTACATTTATTTTTTGTAAACCACTGTGTACGGATGGTCCCCGGATGGTTCCAAAATCTGACAACGACGCACAGTAGCGCCTCTAAAACAAAAGCCGTTGCGAAAATCGAAAAAGTCGACATCGCAAAAACGATTTTAACCGTACTTAATCGACAGAGAATTTCCCAAGGATTAAGAATCTACAATAAAATTAATTTTAGGATTTCTTTTGTAGATATGATATGATATGAGCGTTCAAAGTTGAAAAATAGTTCCATTTTGGCATAATAAGAGAAAAAAATTGAAAATTGGTCCACTTTTAGGTAGCATTACTCAAAAATAGGTAATCTACACCTATCGTCATGTTTTTTTCTTTAAACGATAGATACATTCATTACCTATGAAATAAGCTAAAAAAACGAAACTTGGGTTTGGGCTTGCACAGGTAAATCGCTACCTTCCAGGTGTCCATTTTTTTCACTTTTTTCTGGCTAAAGTAGTCTATATCTTCTGAAGCCAATGAAAGTCACCGAGTACACTATAACTACGACTTTTGTGGATATCTTTTGGACCAAAATCAACTTTCATAAACTTTTCAACTCAGGGGTAAAATATACAAAAATACCAAAAAATCTCGTCTTACTTAAGCGCAAAAACACTTATTAGGGTTAAAATTTTGAATTTGTTTGTTTTTTTTTTTTTTGTATTGATTGAAAAATCTTTCCCATACATTGGTTTTTTAATAATACTAATACAAAAAAGACAAAAAAAATTTTTTTTAGGGTCATCCAAAAATTATTTTTTAAAATTTAAAATATTTTTTTTTTTTGCATTCGAAATATTTTTATTTAAACAAATACATAAAAATAAAAAAAAATAAAATTAAATACAAAATATTATTTAAAATTTGTTTTCATAGAAAAAAATCGAATTTTCCATTTTGATACCCTATAAAAAGGCGAATGGGTGGGCGTGGCACATTATCCAATACATATGTAAATTTTACAACAATTACCTGCCAGTTGCCGTTTAAATTATTTGAATATCTTATTTGGTTCAAAAGTTATGATTTTTGCAACCTAAAATGAGAAAAGGCGCTACTGTGCGACGCCAGGCTACCATCGCTTCATAACCACACAACTACAAAACCACAAAGACCACTCGCAATACAACCACACTCTCTGAAGGCAACCAAGTGCTTCCTGACACACACACGGTCACCACACACAGTAGTTTGAGATGTCAAATTTTTATGTCTTTACCATATTTCGTTGGTTTCTGTGTATTGATGATCCCGGTGCCTTATCAGCGATTGAAGTACACATATACGGTCGCTTGCGTGACAATTTAGAATTTTGTTTGTTTCGTTAGTTTTATTAGCACAGTTTTGTGTCTCCTCCTTTTGAGAACCCCCAGCCATGCTGCTTGTTGTGCCTTCCCCTCTGAACTCGTGTTTGCACTTGCACGTCATTATGTTTTTTATGCAATTGTTCACTCACCTCAGCCGGTAAGGAATTTAAGAAAGGTAAGCGTAGTAGGTGACCGATGGAATAGAGAAGGTCTCATATGCAAGTAAGATCCTGGAAGATGCTAGAAGGAAGCTTACAATAAAAACGACTACGTTGGGTGGAGAACAAAATGAAACTGAATATTTATTACAAAAGTATGTATGAGTGTAAGTATGAGTTTACAAGGATTTGTGTATTCGTCAGAGTTGCATGTTGGCGATGTTGTTGTTGCTGCACTAGGCTTGAAGTTGCCGGATCTGTGTTGTTACCATGTGGCATGAGAGAGGGGCATGTTAACTAGTGCTGTTATAATAGTTTCTTAAGTGTACACTTAGTTTGTCACTACACCCATAGATAAGGGAGACGTGACTTATTCTTGGAAGCCTTATCTGAAAAAAACCTTTTGCTTTCTGCTCTGTATATCATTTATATGGAAAACGCCTAGCTTCTTTCCAGTCTCATCCTCTAGCTCATAATAGTACGAACTACGTTTCTTACAAACTCTGGCTGGGAGGAACACGGGTGCCAATTTACTACTAAATTTCTTTAGTGCATTACTGGGTAAAATTTCGAGCATAAACTAAGTCACCGTTTTTAAAGTCTATCTGCCAAATACGTAGACTGTGTAACGAATCGCCACACTAAAAAAAATATTTCAGGCAAGCTGTTGGCTCGAGATCTAAGCGCACGCAAGATACTGGTCCGGCTTCGGCTCGCCGGCTACGGGGGTGATGGTCTTGCTTAGATCTCGGGATGCCTTTACATAATTTTAAGTTCGATAATTGCGTGCTACAACAAGCTAAAACCGGGATAGAGATGCACACACACAATAAAAGAGTTAAAAGGTAAGAAAAAGGGTATTATCTTTTCGGCTACTCTTCTTAATTAGCTCTCCTGGTGTCCTGGAGGCTCTGGCCCACCCTGCCAATGGTCGCTCCTACCCTCAGCGCTAAAAAGCCTGAGTGACCCCTTCTACAAGTGCTACCCCATATCACAAGAATATGCTAGCTGCGGCCACTTTTAAAATTCTTTAAAACATTATTAAATTTTATTACAAGCTAAAGACAAAATCATTTCTTAGAATAAATAGTAAACATAGAAAATAAATATGTGTGACATGCATTGGTTTAATATAAATAAATAAGGTAAATAAATAAGCATAAAATAAAAATAGTAAATAAATAATTTTAAGAAATTTTTTTATGATTTTAACATGCTTTTTTTTTTGCAAACAAAATAGAATGGACATATATATATATATATTCGAACACAGCTGGTTTAACCCCTCAGCTGCGAACCTTATAGTCAGTGGGCACGGGTCGCTTTACACACCTGACTTGAGGCGATGCAGTTTCAAGACCTTGCCCATGTCTCGGTAAGGATTAGGAGTCAAAGGATTATTGGGTGAGGGATTCACTGGAGTACCGTAGTACGTTTCCAGGAGGTACCACGCGGAGGACCTTCTATGAGGAGAAGGTGGTGTCTATCAGACCGATATTCACCTGCGAGTCGACTTGGTGCACCGTTAGAGCCAAGGAATGTTCACCAACAGTTGCCCTGCTGACTTTGCCTTGGATTGGCGCACCCGTATCACCCGAACACGTATATATAAGCAACTTATGTAAAAAGATCGAAAAGACGCAGCATCGCAATGTTGAGCATATGGGCAAATCCCACGTGTCGCACGCTACATTCGCACGATTTAAACTAATGAAAATCAATTTTTGGGGGGTTTGTTTAAAGATTTACCATAAACTTTTGTTATTTGTTTAGAGTGAATTGAGAGTACTTTCGGAGGGTATAAGGTTTAATTTCACTGGAGTCACTGTTTTGAAAATAATTGATAAAATTGTGACGTGTCGCACGCTACACGAAGTGAAAGTTAGTTTCAAAATTTTCATTTCAAACGCAATTTTTAGCGAATTGTGCAAAATGAACCCTATGAAAGATAATATCCTCAAGAAAGTTAATAATATTAGAAGACAAAAACCGACCGTTTGGTCTAAATAATGTTTACGGATTTTTAGAAAAGCCGTTAACCCATTGTGTCGCACGCTACACTTTGTTCCATCATACTTTGCACGTTGTTTTTTAATATTTAAGTAAATAAGAAGAGACTATATTCCTTTTATTTTGACTTTTTGCATTCTTCTAGTGATATTAGAAAACAAAAGTCAAAGCATAAAGCATCGTTTTAGAAGATTTCTTAAAAAGAAAGCAGGTCTATTTTTATCTGTCGTGCCTCGGGTAACTGCGGGACGTCCAGGATCCGTTAGGAATTAATTTGGTTC
>VNJS01003858.1:0-18118 GCA_008042575.1 Drosophila watanabei | reverse complement strand
TCTCGGCCAGAAGCAGAAAGCTCATAATCAGCTCAGCACGTCGGCAGAATCGGTATCGGAACGGGAATCGCAATCGGTGGCAGCAGCGTCGCTTACTTCTTCGGCTGTGAGTAAGCATAAATCGTTCTCTCCTCTTGCTCTCCCCGTTTTGGTGGAGGATTCTCCTTTGGCCAAGCACCAGTGAAGCTCACGAGGCGCGGGAGAGGTTTTCCGGAGGTAATCGCACTTTTTTTTTCCACAAGAGAGATAGCAGTGACGTTGCTGGGGGCTCGTCTTGTGACGTCACTCAAAATAAACTCAAGTTAGTGAATCAGAGAGGAAAGTTTTTGTGACTTTTAAGTTTATTTTGCTTTTTTATTATTTTTTTAAAAACCTGAACAGCTTAGTAAACTTTTAAAATATATGTTAAGCTCTTTAAAATTGTTTAAAAAGGATGTAAGTAAATACTAAAAGCTTAGTTTATCTTTTCGAAATAAGAAATATTCATAATATTTAAATGTATATAAATAATTAAATAAACGCTTAATAGTTTGCATAAAAACTGTGTACAAAAAATACAAACTTAACATTTAAGAGCATTACTTTAATCCGTTTCAATTTTCCAATGATTCTTGCAACAACTGTAGAACTTAATTTGATAAAATGTAATGAAATGTTAAGAACCAACGGCTTTATTTGAGTGTACGCAATTTATTTTAATAATTAATAATGAATCAATCAATAACTAAACAGCTCACTCGCAATGGGGCATCACGTTGAAGAGGACCGACATCAGCTGCATGTAGTCCTCCTCCACCAGCTGCACCTGCGACAGCTCGCTAAAGCCGTTCTCCGTGGGTGGAGGGAAGAACTGCTGATCAATGGCCGCCAGCTCGTCCTCCACGAAGGCGGCGCCCACTTGCTCTGCGGGATATAAGCGCTTTCGGGTGTCCCTTGCCTCCGTTGGCGACAGCGGCGATATGGTGCTTAAGTCGACGCTCATGTCAAAGGTATTGGGCGGCGGACTGCGTAGCTGTTGCTGCAAGTGCTGCCGCCGCACCACATTCACTCGCAGCTCATTGGCGGCACTGCTGATGCGGCGAACTGTATCGTGGTTGCGGGATGAAGTACTGGGCGAACTTGAGCTCCGTGCTGGATCGAGAAACTTGAGCTTGAAGAGGCCGTGCTTGCGGCGCAGCCATGGGCTGCGATTCTCCTTGTAATTGGCAATCACCTTGCGACGCACAAATTCGTGGAAGATCACCAGCTCGTTGCTAATGTCCCGACGCACGATTGTCTTCCAGCGCGGCTCCACTTCCGGCGAGCGGATAATACAAATGACCTGCGAAGCCACGAGCAAGAGCAAGTGCTCTAGGGCCAGCAGACACAGCTGGCTGTCCATATTCGAGAGCAACTCACTGGCTGGACAGCCTGCGGTGGAAATTGAAACGGTGGACAGGGACTTGGAGAAGGTGCGATTGGTTTGGTTATTCAGGCAAATGGTGGCATCTTCGTTGTCTGCTGGATCAGTCGCCGGCTTCTCCACATTGGGCAGAGTGTTTAAGGGGACATCGCTGAAGCCATGGTTTTGCTGTGGTTTCAATAGAGTCTTTAAAGGATGCTTTGGGAAGTGAAGGAAAGTTTACGAACCATATTTAAGGCCTTAACGTATATGTTGACCATGTTGAGAACCATTCCAAAGGTCAGCGTCACATTGTCTTCATTTAACTTTGGGGCGCCGAACTTTACATCCAGCAAAGGATGCCATTTGTGTGGCTCATAGACAGTGCCGCAGAGCAGGTCCATCAGGTCAGGACTGAATCTCAGAAGGGACTTCACACAGTATATAATGATGTCCGTGAGGCTGTTGTATAATAAAAGTTAATATATTTTATAAATTTATAAATTGTTTAAAGAGAAACTCACTCATTGCAGGCGGTAATGAGGTCATCATCGATGGTCAGAGCCTCTGTGCTGCGCAGGATCTCCAGCTGCGAGCGGCGGCCAGCCAGGAGACACTTCAAGTTCCTTTGCTGATGAAACAGGGAGGAGCTATGGCACAACAAGCCTTGAACTGCTCGCTGTAAATCCACAATTAAAAGGATTAAATATACTAATTAAAGCTTCATTGGTGTAAAACTTACCATTATATTACCCAACGACGAGTCGTACTCCTCCTGCCACTCCTTTTGATGCTCCGTCAGACAGGCCACCAAGCTGATGGCCGCCTTGATAAGCTGCATGGCAGCAGGCTCCAGGGATTGCTTGCTCAGTAGCAGGGCATCCACCAGATAGACCTCATGAATGCCCACAAACTGGAGAGCTTCGTGGAGAAAGCACTTTTTATGCTTCTCGAGGATAATGGTGACCAACTCGATGCCTTTCGCGTACACAGGCCACCACTGTTCCGCTGTCCATCGTTCTGCATCCGCTGGCGCAGGCTTGCTGAACTCCAGCTTGGACTGCAGCAGTTCCCGCGGCGGCAGTAGGTTCAGCCACAACAACTCGCCCACATCGCAGTGCAAGAACTCCACGGAGCAGTGTCCCTTGGCAAACACGATGAGCACGTCCAGGAGCTGGACACTGAGCACTTGCTTGCTGTACAGCGGCAAGGTGTGGGAGATGCAGCGCAGGAGGCGTTGGAACAAGCGAACCGACACGAAAGGGAGATCCCAGTTCCCCGGGCCGTCATTGTGGAATATGGTGGCCACGGCTTTGAGTAGATTGAGGCATAGAATCAGCGAGTTGGCGGATGCCTTGCTCGCACTATCCGAAGTGTTTAGACTTTGTGTCTTCTCCAAGCTCACCGAGTTCTCCATATGCTGCAGCTCGCTGCATATGATGCTGACCACGGAATTGAGGAAACGCAGAGCGATGGATGAGTCGCGGATCAGCAGGCCCGTGTACAGGTGCGCACACTTGGTGATGATGGCCAGACAGGCTTCCTTGGCCCTCACGTGTAGATCCTCGTAGCAGGAGCAGATGCGGCTCATCAGCTGCAGCAGTTGCTCCATCAGCTCCTGCTCCTCGTCGCCGCTGTTCGTGTACGAGTGCTTGAACTGGAACAGCAGGAACACATACAGCTCGGACAGCACAATGAAGGGCCGCATGTCCTCCAGGTAATTCGAGCGATCCACCAGCACTGTCAGGCACTTCTCGGCCATCAGCTTAAACTGCGACTCGGGTATGACCATGAATTTGGGTTGCTTCTTTAGCAGGATCACAATTAGGTCCTTGAACGCCTGCAGGCAGCAGATCCAGTTGGGCAGCTCTTCGGAGGAGGAGCCCATAGTACTCACAGCTGGCACCTTGGGCATGTCGAAGACGTAGTTCAGCCAGGGCTCAAAGGTCTTGAGCTCGAAGAACTTGGTCATCATGTCCAGGAGAGCGGAATTTTGTCCGTTGCCTGTGTATACCTCAATGGAGATGATGTTAAGGAGCTGCGTGTAGATCCTCACGTTTGGCTGCAGTTCGCAGAACAAGGGAGCGGCGATCTTTGGCCAAAACTGCTTGTCCTTTACCAGCTCGTCGACCAGCATCTGCAGGTTGTGCTTCCACAGGGAGTGGAATATGTTCATGATCTTGCAGGGCAGCGCTTGGTGGATTGTCAGGGGTTCCCTCTGCAGGGCGTCCAAGAACTCTCGCATGTAGGTGACAATGCTCTCGCCGATATTGGGCACGCATTCCTTGCCGAAGAAGGAGCGCGATCGCTTGTCCTGGGCATAGTTCACCTTGAAGAAGGCCTCAGTCACGCCCGGCTGCTTGGCGATGCAGGCGTCAACCAGTTCCAGGATGGCCAGCTTGATCGAGTCGCTCTCGAGTTCGTCGGGCAGCTTTTGCATGAACGTCAATCGAATCTGATCCGCCTCCATGTCTAGGCAGGCCAGCAGAGACATGTTGAACTCCAGGGCGATGCGCTTCAGCAGGCGGCAGGACAAAATGGGCAGCCATCGGTCAAAGATGTTGGCCATATAGCTGCAGACGGTGGGTATAATCCGCAGGGTGTCCCGCTGCTTGGGCTGTGTGTATATCAGTGCTTCGAGCGGGGACAGGGTCTCGCCGCTCCCGTAGACCTTCTCCTTCAGCCTCAGCAGCTGCATCAAGATGCGCATGGACAAGCGAACCAGCATCATCAGGCCGTGCGGCTGCTGCTGCATCCAGTTCGTCTCCAGCTCCATGGTATACTGCACATAGGCATTGCCCACGCCCACAAATCTGATAATAAGGCATTAATAAAATCAGAATATCAAGAGTGAATCGGTAGAACTACTCACCTTAGAAGGATCAGGCCATTATCCAGATTGAGCAGTGAATAGACGCACACCTTGAGTAGCAGCTCCCGCTGTTCGCTATGGGCGTCATTAGAATTCGTGCCGACCAAGTCCAGAATGTCGCAGATGAAGCTCAGTACCTCAAAGTAGATCTTGTTGCGTTCCACCTGCGACCGAAAGTGCCAGGCATGCAGGTGGGGAAAGACATCCCTCAGCAGGAATATCAGTCCTGGAACCTCCACCTGCATGTAGCGGTTCCGATTCAGCTTCGTATAGGTGCGCAGGAAGCCCAGGTACGACAGCAGGAACTCGTACCGCTCGCTCTTCTTCTCCACATTGTCAATGACGGAGCCCAGGAAGCGCGACTCGAAGCACACGCCACTGGCATTGGCATAGTGCTTGAAATCGTAGTGCATTCCTTGGCTAACCGTGGGCAAAATGTGCAGCTGACTGATTCGCGAGAAGATCTCCTCGTCCACCAGCGGCAGCAGGGCCGTGCAGACGTTTAGGCAACTGGAGATGAGACCCACTGGGGGGCACTGCACGCCCTTGAACTTGTGCAGCAAGTCCACGCACATTTCGGTGGGGTGCACCATTTCGGCGCTGATGCCAGCAATCGATGTGCAGCGCTGTACGGCAGTCTCCAGGTAACGCAACCCGGCTTCCACGCGACGAATCCGCTCGCTGGAGTCAAAGTCACCGTGCAGGTGTCCAGTTTCCCGCAACAAGCAGTTGATCTCATGGTGTAGTGCGTCGAAGAAGTTCACCTGCGTGCGAAAGTGCATGTAGCAGCCGGAGGGATGCTGGATGGCCGTGCAGCTGGTACCCGCGGGAATGGTGTAGTCGATGCGGGGGAACGGACGCACGCTGGCCGTTAGCTCGAACTCATCGGTGTCCACCTCGCGGAGTCTATGCTCGTTGTCATCGTACAAGAGAGCCAATATGGGCAGGGATTCTAGTTGACCCTTGATCTGGTTTGAATTTGGGAGAAGTTAATTTAACAATCGTTAATTAAAAGGATTATTTAGGCTTACAAAGTTTCCTTGCCCCGCTTTGGTCAGCGACTGTGATAGTTTGGCCAAATGTGTGATTTCCAGGGGAAAGTTTTCCAATAGACTTTTATACAGTGACCGACATCCATCATCATCTGGAAAGAAATCAATTAGTGGCTTTCATTTTGTAAAATGTAAGATATTCCACAGACCCTCACGACTGCAGAAGTCCTTGGCCAACTGAGGCCAGGAAACTAGTTCGCAGAGCAGCTCGTAGATGCCCTCGTGGCGTGCACAGCTGCCATCGCCATCGAACAGATCGCACATGTAGCAGAGCTGGTTGTAGATGGTCTTGCGGGCGATTCGCGACAGCATCGAGTCGTCCGCGTACATGGAATGCCGGACAATCAGCTGCAGCTGGACAAAGCACTTGAGATCCACCGCCCGCTTGCCCAGCTGCCGGCACCGGAGCAAGCTGGAGGCATCGTCGGCATCGTTGGTGCCCCGCAGCCGGAGCAGCATCCAGACGAGTAGCAATGGACCGTGCTCTTGCCGGTGGTGCATGCTCGCAATGTCCATTTGCAGTTCCTCGATGAGTTTTTCAATCAGTTCTGTGTGCTCGCGCGGCTTCTCAAAGTCCAGGCACTTCATGATGAGCACCACTTCCGAATAGGTGATGCTGATGATCAGCTCCTGGTGGTAGCGCTGGCTGTCGTCCAGGTAGTTCTGTAGCCTGCCAAAGGAGTGCTGCTTGCAGGCCGCGAAGATCCGCTTGATTTGTTCGAAGCCCATTGGCAGATGCTCCGCCAGCAGCAGTAGGATGTGCAGCACCTCGTTGATCTCCCTGGCATTCCGCTCCGACCAGGCAATGAGCTTGTCTGTGGAGTGGAAGCACTCGCCCGCTCTCAGCTTTCTCGGTGGCAGCTCTCCGATCAGGGTCTCCAGTTGCTCCAGATAGGAGTCCCTAAGGCGGGGCAGAGTTATCTTTTCAACTACCTCCCTATACTCCTGGTGATAGGGGTGATTTGGCACGCGGTGGAACACGAGCAAGTTCTTCACAATCTTCAGCACAATCATGCGCTCCAGCGAGTAGTAGTGCCGTATGTCCTCGTGCAGCTTGGCCATGTTCGTCTCCGTGGAGATTAGCTGGGTGAGCAGGCTTGCGGAGCCTCTGTACTCCTTTGTGAGGTAGTAGCATAGGATCTCCCAGCATTGCGCGGATTCCAGATCCAGCAGCTCCTGCAGGCGCTCGGTGAAGGGCAGCAGCTTCTCCTGCTTCTTCTCCTTGAGCAGCGTGTCCAGCTGCACGTCGGAGGCGCTCTTGGGCTTGAACTGGAGCACGCCGGCCTGTAGTTGGCTGGCCACGTTCATCAGCTCATCACGCACTGTTTCCTGGGGCGTCTCGTAGTGGATTCCGGACACCATTTGCCACAGGCGCTTCCAGTCGGTGCTACATGGCGGTTAACAGGTGGTTTACAAGCTGGCAGACATAATTTTCGGGTTTTCGGTACTCACATTGCGCATTTTTCCACCGCGGGCATTGTCTTGACTCTTACTTAACTAAAACGTAAACTTATTTAATAACAAATTGTTTATTGTTCCACGCGCAAAATCACGGCGTTGCCACCTTCTGAAAAAATTATAGAGAATGCCGGGAAAACAGTGTGGTAAGCCTGAGACTTATCGATAAGCCGATTGTTTCGATAACCCTGTGGAAAATAAGTTGAAAAATTTAAAAGTCAGTAAAAGGGAGAATTATTTCAAATAAGGAGCAGTACTGAGTTCTAGACTTTCAGTGAGTTTTAATTTAAGAGTTAGTTATACCCAGCCTTAAGTCCTAAAGTAATATTTACTCCTTTACGAAGTAGTTAATATAAATATATTACAGATTTAAACAAATAATAATTATGAAATGACATTTTCTCATATATATTTATTTGCTTATATTCGCATTTATTTACTTTTCCTAAAAAACCAAAACTACCATTAAAAAATCCTCAATTCCAGATAAATCTCAACAAGAGCAAGATACTTAGCAAATCCTAACTGCTTTGGAATAGCGTTCCAGTGCAAAGGGACTAGAACTATTTTGGGTTAGACTTTCCAGCCTGCGTCAGACCTCATTGTGCGCAGATGCTGCACACCCAACCCCAACTCCAGCCCACTACTCTACTCCTTCGCTAGCCGCAGCATCCTCTCAGATCTGCGGCAGAGCGAGCGAGAGGGCGCGGGCGTCCGAGCGGGATGGCGCGAACGAAGAGAGTAGGCGCACGCGATGTTCTCGACGCACGGAAGCTGCAGCCAAAAATTCGGGCTGTTAGTAAGAGAAAACTATTGACAGGCGAAAGGTCTAAAGCTCAGAGCCAGCTAGGCAAAAGGCAAAAGGAAGAATAAACGCGGAATGGCTCAAGTTCAGCTGAATGGAGCCACGGCCCAAGGCAATGGCAATAATGGCATGAATGCCGAGGATAATGAACGTAAGTCTCAGCTCTTAAATTTTGATGTTTAACTCTGCCAGTGTGTTAGAACTTCAACGGTTGCCAGGCGAGTACATACCTGTGCAGGTGTGTGCGTGTTCAGGCTTAGCAGGATGTCGTGTGTGCAACATAACAGGATATATGTATGTATGTATCATATATATGATGTATGTCAGCGGCAGCTAGCATCTTTGGCATAGCTAGGATGTTTGTTGGCCTGGCGTTGGGTGGTAGCTTGAGTAGCGAGAGAGAGAGAGAGCAGCCAAGAATAGTGAGAGAGAGCGATGGACACAGTGAGACGGTGAGAGCGAAGGACACTTCGAGAAGGATGCTTCGAGAGCGCTAGAGTTGCCATCATTTGCAGGCGACAAGCAACAAGTTTGGAAAGTTTATTGTTTTCATTTTTATCTCACTTTTAGTGGAAACGAAATGTCAAAAAGGATAATAGATTGAACACTTTAAAATAATTAATTTTAAATTAACTCAATGAAATTTTTATTATAAACTATTTATTAAGTAATTTCATTTCTGAAAGATATTTAGTGTTTGTTTTTATTAGGTTAATAAATCTTCATACTAAATTTGACATTTAAAAACATAGTTTTTGGCAATTTAAATCAATTTTGACGATGTAACCCCTTAAAAAAATTTTAAAAATTCCCAAAATTTGGAAAAAATCACAAATTTTTTTTCCAACAAAGTCTAGTGTTTCTCAAACTTATGACTAAAATTATAATATTCTTAAGGTTATAAAAATATTCGTTTTGATTCATAAATATCATTATCTTTAATGCAGCCTATCAAATAAGTGACGATGACTTGGACGACCTGGATGACGATTGCCTGTTGGAGGAGGCTGAAACCACAGGTGGAGCCAACAGTCTGGGCCGTGGTCCTTACGAAAGGGCCTGGACAACGGAGGCAACCAGGGCATTGATACACATACGCGGTCCCATGGAGGGAAGCTTCACGGAGGGCAGGTAAGTACCGAATTATTTTACTAAAATAAATCATTTCTCTTATAATAAAACTCCCCTTACTCCCATTACAGACAAAAAAGAACCGCTCTGTGGCTGCACTGCACCCGTCAACTGCAACGTTTAGGCTTCCGCTACTCCGCCGCCAAAGTGCAGAAAAAGTGGCACAACATCCTCATCACCTACAACAAGAATCTGAGCAAGAAATACGTGTCTGGCTACGTCCACTGGGAGTTCTTCGAGGAGATGTTCAAGTATCTGCAGGGCAAGAAGGCGGACTTTGACATGCAGCTGC
This sequence comes from Drosophila watanabei, assembly GCA_008042575.1. Lineage (NCBI taxonomy): Eukaryota > Metazoa > Arthropoda > Insecta > Diptera > Drosophilidae > Drosophila > Drosophila watanabei. The sequence continues at coordinate 9,127 of VNJS01003858.1, read as the reverse complement.
CCCAGCCATCCGCAACAGTTCCACAGACTCCAGTTCTTGCTCCGGGACAAGGCCTAAGCCAGGGACCGTCGCAGCAACCGCTCCAGCTGCAGCCAAATCCTGTGAACATAAAGCCCGAACCTTCGCAAATGAAGCTGCAGATAAAGTCACAGACTCCGGGAAAGGAGGAACAACAGCCGTATATCACACCCGTGGACCAGGTGCTCCTGCAGGCGCAGATGAACATGGACAGCAAGTCCAACGACGAGTTCGACGAGGACAGCAACACCATGTCGGAGGTGCGCCAACCCAAGATGGAGTATGACGGCGAGCATGCGGCGGAGGCGGATCGAAATAGCGACAGTAGCCACCACCACATGGAGGGCAACGAGCTGGCACGTCCACAGGGACAGGGCCCGGCAGGTTCGGCCTCCGACGACATTTGGTGGAAGGACTACTTCGAACGGAAGCTGGAGGTGGAGCGGGAGAAGATGGAGCTGCAGCGGAACTTGCAGCAGGAGCAGGTGCAAATCCAGAAGATGTCGCTGGTGCAGCAGGAGCGGATCGAGCGCATGAAGATCGATGCCATCAATAGCCTGACGGCCACTCTGCAAAAGCTCGTCGAGGCCAAGTGCCGGCGGGCCTAAGCTCTTCCTAATTCCAGTCCTAATCCCTCCCAGTAACTAAATGTAATCTTTAGGCTTTTATTTCGATTGTATCTAGTTGTGTGTGCAAATACAATTTCGGCCAACTAAATGTTTCGTCCTTATGGCTCCCAGTCTATCTCGAAGACGCTGGCCAGGGAGGTCTCCTTGGAGAGGTGGTTCTCCAAACCATAACTGAGACTCCAAAGGTCCGTGGAAAATATCAGACCCTCACCCGCATTCAGACGCATTCTCAGGCTGGGACACACTCCGTTCCCACAGGGATCCTTGGGATGAAGGACCACCTCGAAGTAACCACTTAGTTGCTGCATTAGGATCAGGCCCCTCACGTAAATCTCCGTCTGGCTGCGCTTCTGCCGATGCACTGCCAGCAACCAACTGGAGTAGTAGGGCGCCAGGTGGAAGGGATAGTAGTAAGGTCGTTCCAGAAAGAGTCGAGAGCTCTTCACTGCCTTCCTTTGGCAGTTCCTCAGCTGAAGGTGCCAGGGATTTGTGGTTTGCTCCTGCCATGAGTGGATCTTTTCCAAGGCCGCCTCCAGATTGAAGAGTTTTCGCAGCAAGAGAGTACTGGACACATCACAGGGCTCACTGGCTAGCCACTCGGGTGATTTGACCTCTATAAGTTCCAGGAGATCGCTCAGATTCGTTTCCAAGTTGGCATCCGTAATAATTACAGGAAGACCCCGCTCTAGGTACTGAGATTCCAGCATTGAGTAGCTCACATTCGAGGCTGTAGCTATTCCCTCTGGAGTATATTGGATAATTTTAGAGTTAGCTTTAACCTTGTCCAAACTCACCTATGGACTCGCAAAGAACACAGTTCTCTGGCAGGGTTTCCCTCCTTCCCAATGGTGGCAGTGACTTGAGTGCCCGCTGATCCCCTCGAGAAATCAGGCACTTGGCACTGTAGTAGGGTGTCCAGTCCCAAAGCGGCAAGACCTGGATGAGCACCAAACGTCCCACTGCGCTCAGGAACCAAGCAAAGGTATCACAATATGACCAGAGAAGGTACAAGACCACAAAAGGTAGGAGGATAAAACACCATCGTTTCGCTCTGGCCAGTCGGATCCGCCAGACCAATGGCTGACATATGGCCAGGATGTCCTCGCCAGAGAGCTCCTGTCTCTGGCAGTCCTCAAAGAATTTCTTCAGCTCCTCCTCCATGCTCCTTTCACTTTCCCAGACAAAAGTTAAGTGAATCCTTTTTTATTGCCAGGATGTAGCGCGGTTTCCTGGCTACGCACATGCGCGCGATAAGTAATTTCCCCAGCGGAAACCGAATTTTCTAACTCATTGCGCGCCCAGACGTGCATCCCTGCGATAAGTGGCACAAAGGATGCTGCCAGGAAGTGGAGCCATATTGAGCTTTAAATCTTTATTGGTTGAAATCGAAAGATAAAAAAATGAAATGTTCTGTCTGGAGAGAGGTATTGTCTTGACGGGACTCGTTTAAGGATCTCTTTAGATTTCCTCAGCTGAAGGCCGAGGAGGTCCGCGCTGAGGCTTGCACTTGGTGAAGAACTCCTTCATGTCGGTGCACTCCTGCGAATCGTTTCTTATGGAAGCCGGGCAATTCTTCATCAGATTCCGGAACACACAGCCCATCAGGTGGCCAGCGTCGTGGGGACAGAAGGGCATGCCGGGTGGCGGAGATGGACGTCCAGGTCGGGGCGATGGGCGCTGAGGTAGATTGGCCTCGAACTCGGCCACCTTGGTGGCACAGGTGGTGAAGGCTTCCATGGCCGTGGTCTGGAGATCAGAGCTGTCCTTGAACACCACCTGAATATAGCTCTCTAGCTTGTCCTCATCCAGACTCCGGTTGGTGTAGATGCCAGTTTCGTTGAAGATGCAGGAGAAGAAGCACTTCAAGTAGAAAGATATTCATTATTTACTTCCTATGAATCACTTGCGAAAACTCACTGGTGGCGGGTGGGGATGATGATGGCGACGCCTGCTCTCGAAGGAACCACTGGCATCCCCATCAGTTGGCGGCGGAGGGGTCATGTCGAACTGGGAACATTTCGTCTTCAGCTCAGGGGTTACGAAATCCGGAATGTCGCAGCACGTTTTGGGATCCACAAAGGTGGGCCGCTTGCTGCAGTCCACGTCGGCCAACGCTGCAGCATTCTGTTAATGGATTAGTGGTTTTAGATGGCAAACAATCGCGTGATCCCGCATCATCAGCATACCAGGCAGAACCCGACAACGAGCAGTAACAGCTGCGATTTCGAAAGCATTTTCGTTTTGGCGGCTCTGAACAGAAACTGAATCTCAGTCCAGAATGGACCCTGGCTTTATATAGAACCCACGAAGCTAGCAAAAATAAATGAACAGTCATTGATACACATACGATTATAATTATGTAGATATACGGCGATTCGCAGCGTGTGCAAGTCAATTAATTTGTTTTTTGCCCATTCGGTAACGTTTGCGCTAGCAATTACTTCAATTGGCCAACAATCCATCAAAGGGTTATAGTCAAACTTGTACAGATACGAGTGTATTATCTAAAATCTTTCACACTCTGCTGTAACACTTACAGGGGAATTACCTACACAGATTGGGAGTTTCACCTAGAATCTAAGATCTCAGCTTGTTTTCCCAAAAACTTCCAGAAACAACAGACAGACAGTTGATTGAATTAATCATAACACGGTTTTTTATAAATACGAATTAAGCCAATAATTACATATAATGTGACACTAAAAAATTGTGAAATACTGGTGGTGGGTGGTTGGTTGGTCATGACTAATGAGTAAACAGATTAAATGGCTCGAAATTATCTTCATGACTCCCCGCCGCACCAGAAATTCGTTTTAATTTGCGCTTGGTACTGCCAACCATTTAATTTACAGGCAACTTTCAACGAAATCAAATTCAGTTCATCCCTTGCGGGTCAGCTCGGTCACGGCCTCCTTGACGGTGGGATATTGAAACTTGAAGCCAATGGAGATGGCTGTCTGGGGCTGCACCTTGGCTCCGCTCAGCAGAAGGGCGGCTCTCTCCTTGCCAAAGATGGCGTGGACCACAAACTCGGGCACATTGAAGATGCAGGGACGATTGATGGCTCTGGCAAAGGCCTAGAGGTGGCAGGGATTAAGATTATGAAGATTTTAGAAGAAGCTTTCACTCACCTTGCTAAACTCCTTATTGCTGGCTATTTCGGGGGCCACAGCGTTGACCACGCCAGACACTGGCTTCTCTATAATGTGCTGTATCAGGCTGCAGAGATCCTGGAGATGTATCCAGGGCATTATTTGCTGGCCACTGCCCAAAGGACCTCCCAGTCCCAGCTTGAAGGGCAACCAAATGGATTGAATCATGCCACCGCCATGTCCCACCACAACACCAGTGCGGAGGATTGTCTGAAAGAGGGAATGTTTGTTAAATCTTTATATATTCCACTGCCTGTAGACTTACGCATTTACAGTCCTGTTCATCTCCGGTTTTGGCAGCCTCTTCCCAGGCCAAGCACAGCTTGGACATGTAGTCGAAGCCAGAGACCTTGTCAGCCTCCGTGTAGACCTTAGACTCTGAGGGCGGATAGTGGCTGACACCGCATAGGTTCACAAACGAGGTGACCTGGGGAGCTGCCTTCAGGGCCTGCGCCAGTGTCTTGGAGGAGTTGATGCGCGAATTCCACACGTTCTGCTGGAATCCTGGAGTCCAGCGTCTCGTCGGATCCAGGACATTCTGGCCCGTGGCGTTCACCACGGCGCTAACGCTGGAGGGGATGCCGTTTTTCTCCAGTTCGTGCCAAGTGATGCGCTTGGGACCTGGCATCCGGGAGATGACCGTTACATCGTAGCCCTTTTGCGACAAGTTCTTGGCCAGATTTCGGCCGATAAAGCCGGTGCCGCCACCTGAAAGGGAATGTGGATTAGTTTAACTGGTCATTGAGCCTTGGTTGGCACCTTTGTACTTACCTATCAGTGCGTGCTTCGACATTTCTGGCCGAGATCTTGAGATGTAACTTTTGGCTTTTTCGCGAATTACGACACTTGAAGAACCAAAACAAAAAACAGCTGATTTGAAATGGTGTTGCCATACTGCTGCGATTGAGTGGTGCATTTCAGAGGGTAGCCGGATCAATAAAGAAAAGTTTTCAAAATTATGGCGGGAAAAGAATTAAATTTATAGTTTTTGTAATTATTTTGATACTTTAATTGAATCAGAGATTTTAATTAAATTCGAGCGAGTGAGTTTTAATAAGTAATGTAAAAAATTTGATTAAAATAAGTTTAATTTTGATATAATAATTGAATTAAAATATTCTATATATTAGCAATAGCATCGTACTTTATAAATAGTTATTTTAGAATCTTTTGCAATAATATAGAAAAAATAATGCTCTTAAAAGTAATGTTATTACTTTCTTGTATGCATTTTATTACACTTTTTTAAAAGGTTAAGCTGATATATAAAATAAAAGTTCCATCAAAAAACTGAAACATTTAAACACTTTCTTTCTCTATCAAAAATATATTGTTGATTCAGTTATTTTATTTATGTTTTGGTTTAAAACTTTAGCATTGAAAATCGAAGCAACTTAAACAATAAAATGTACTAATCTAAATGGCTGCCGCCAATGTTCAATGACTATCGAACCGCAGTCTCCAGAGGCTTTTAGTGTCACTGCCGGCGTTGCGCTTAAAGTGCAGCGATAAGCGGGGAATAAAGGGCAGGCAGGCACTAAAACTGAAATTACAAAGCGCTTATCGCTTTAACTTAAAAGCGTTAAAAGGAGCAAGCCGGCAGCTCTCCCGGGGACACCAATAAAAGTGCAAATTTCGCATAAAACTCTAGCCTCTAGCCAACTACAATACAAGTGGCTGTGACGCTTTCTCCCGACATGCTAAAACTTATATGTTTTTTATATATATATATAGACAGACATCGGGGCAGACGCATGTGGCCAAGTTAATGGCGGGCGACGGAGACAAGTTCAAGTGCAGCAGCAGCAGCAGCAGCAGCAGCAGCAGCAGACGTAACGACATAACGTCATATCCTGCGCGGCGGGGTGTGTTTTGTTTTCGGAGCAAGTCATTGGAAACTCATTTGCATACACAGTGTTGTGCTGGCTGACGCCCGACTAGACGCCGGACGCCGGGGTTGACACCACTTTCTCCATAGCCGTAGCCACTTGCAGCCCCCTTTACTTTCGGGGGCGTGGCTGGCTGCCTTTTTGGGTGAAAGAATTTGCATTAAGCGCAGCAATTATTGCGCTTCATTGCGTGAGAAAGACGTAGTGATGGAGGAACAAAAAGGAAGCAAAAAAAGAAAGGATCAAGGGCCATAATTACGAGGTCTGGCGCTTTTATCTAGTCCTGCAATCAGGCAGTAATCACGTACAGCCAACTGAATAACGGCCAGGAAGCGTGCATATAGCATAAAGCGGGGTAGAGATAGGATTCCCATCAAAGGAATATAAGTTTTATATTACTATTGTGATATTTTGTGGAATGTTTTGCGCAGTAAGCTAACCTTATGGAGGATATTAAACTCTATTATTTTTATAATATTTTTTCAGTGTAAGGAGTGCATTATGCAGCATCCCAATGCTTGAAGTCGGGATCTTCAATGAAGCTTTAATTTGCTCAACGTGTTTGCTTTTGCCCCTGACACTTGTCACCGATGAAACGAGGGGAGCTTGCTTGTAGTGGCAAAACTTTCTAGACAAAAGGAAAATATGGAAACGATGATGGAAAGGATCGGCAGCAAAAAGTTGTGTTGTGACTTGGTGTTTGAGTTGCACTTCCGGTGCGAATGCAGATACACAGATACAATGCTCACACTCTGTATCTGTATCTGCAGCTGTAGCTGTATCTTTAGCACTCTGTTGGTCGGGGACAAACTTCTTTGTTTGCTTTATTGACAGGGACAGAGAGACCGAGCAGAGACCAAACAAAGTTGCAAAGTCAATGGCACAACACTCGGCGCATGGACATGGACATGGAGGCATCCCAATATGCATCCAATAGGCAACAGGCACCCACCATAGCGGCAGAGTGATTTGTGTAACATGTGGGTGGCGCTGGAATGGATTGGAAATCCGCTGGCACCGCATCTCACCCGGCATTGACACACCGCACACACTCCCTGACAGTTTTATGTGCGGTCTGGGCAGGGGTATGGGGTATGAGGTTTGGTATTGGGATTGGGATTGGGTTTGCGCAGCTTTTTGCTGACTTGCGGTTGTCGGTGTCTGGCGGGGATCGGGATTAGCCACAGAGGCAGGGGGGGCATGACAGTTGGTCACCTCGGTGGCACGGCATAAAACTTAATTCTGTCATAATTGCAATGCAGCTAACAAGTTTTGCAAGCCGGACTGCACTCCGAACACAGCAAAAGCAGTCTGTTATTTAGCTTTTAATGTTAATTGAAAACCTTTAATAAATTTTATTTTATGTTACGTTGTGGATAGCTTAAAACTGTAATAGAAAATACATAAATATTTACTAATGACTTGTGTTATTAGATATTTTTCTCCCAGTGAAGTGAATCCCAAGACTGGGCTTATGCAACTAGCCGGCAGCTGGTTATTTGGTTTCTCGGTTTTTAAATAATTGAAAAGTCCAGAATGCAGCAAAGTTCAGGGTTCAAACTTTTCCTCGCTCGAAGTGAGAGACAATCTGGGTGGAAAGTTTCGTTGATTGCTCTTGACGTTAATTGAAATTTGGCCAGGCCAAGTCTAATTGGCAAAGCCAAGGTGTTGTTAGGTGAGGTGATGTTTGTGGCTATCTCCCATTACATTAGCTGGCCTCCAGTCACCCCAGAAAATTGGCCATAATTGATTTCGGGATGGGGTTTCTCTGACCTCACTAGCTTTTCTCACATTTCTGCGTCGTTTTGTTATTTTTTGCGACTTCTTTAAAGGCGAGCGAGTGGAGTTCAAAAGCATCATAAACAATCTGTGGGGCGAACATATCGCGCAGACAATTTGTCTGCCACGAAATATATATGAAACTGGGTCAGACGGAGTGGCGGCGCCGCCGAGAGATTGCCGCAGACAGCGTCTTGGTGGTCGCAATCGTCCTCATCCTCCATTCTCCCTTCTTAAGTTTCTGACGCATCTCCACGAGGTAATTCGCGAAAATAAAGCCAAACGTCGGCGATTTGGGTCAAAAGTCATGGAGCGCCAGTGTGTCTCATCAGTTTTAACAACTTTGCTTAAGGAAATCACGGATAATGCGTGTTGTGCTGTGTGCTCTTCCACCAAAACACTATAATTAGATGTCCAAGAAACTTCATCCGACTCCGCAGCAGCACTTCAAAGGCAGAGTTTTTGTCAAGCGGATATGCTGCTTGAAAGGATCGGATCTGCTCGACGGGATTCTGACAGTTGATCAAAGGGAAAACTGCTGGAAAATCGAAATTAAATTGGACTTGGTGGAACGAAGTTTTCTTTGCTTTTTTCTCTCCTGCTAAATGCATATGAATAATGCAACTGGATGGCCGGCCGCATATCAATTAATGGAAAAGCGAATTACGATGCCGGCTACTTGTCGGCTCACCCACTTTTCCCGGCCCCAAACTCGTTATCCATCAATATCGCTGATAGCCACAAACGGTGAATGGCCAAGACTTCGATTCCGAGCCAGCGAGAGACTTAATACTCCATCCAGTGCACCTGCAATGCTGACAGCAAGACCACTTTTACTGCTCCATGCTCCACTCACCTGTTGGAGCTCTAGCAGGACAGGTAAGGTCTCCATCAGCTGGAAAGCAATGCAATGCAATGCAGTACTCATCCATCAATCTGGAGCAATCGAAAGGGCCGAAGTCAGGCTGCTGGAATGGCTAATTGCTGCTCCTGGAAGGGAATTGTCGCCAAAAAATAAATGTATGTGTACATAGCTGCACAGCAACAAATTAATGATGGCATATTCGACCATCAAAATGTGCATAATATTTAATACTTATATTTATGTGTGTATTTATACCAATACCTGGTAAATTATGGCTTGAGGTTGGATGTTAAAATTAATACAATCAGGTTATAAACAACTTGTGTTAAGAGCTAGACATAAGGAATATTTACGATGTTTTGTAATTGGTTTAACATTTACACTGATATTTTATTTATTTAATAATGAAAGAGGTTTAATAAATAAATAATTAAATATTTTAAATGGAAACCAATTTGATATAAATCTTGGCCTTACTTCTTAACTTGTATTAGCAAATATTTGGTTTATTGCAGAAAAATGTTTATGTAATAAATAAAAAGAAATAAAATAAAAATAAAATTAAATGCTGTTTAATTTATATTAAAAATAAAACTGAATTAACTATCCATAAACCAAACACTATTTAATTCTTTATTTTTGTTTAATTTCGAAAATCTAAACCACCAACATTTTCTCTGTAAGCCCTGTACCTTCAATGTGACATTTTTCCGCTTTGGAACAGCAGCTGCTCTCCTTTCCTGAAATCCTTGTAAATTGCTTTAATTATTTAAAAATTTTACCAGCATATTTAAG
>VNJS01003839.1:0-11038 GCA_008042575.1 Drosophila watanabei | reverse complement strand
CGGCCGGTACGCCTTAGTGGGCCGCCGCGTCGAGCGAATGTCACCCTCGGGCGCACACACTGAGCAGAGGATCGCCTCGTGATCGCTCCCGGTGTACATGTCACTGACACTCTATCTAGCGTCGTGGAAGATGGCGCTGCTTACGTACGTCAGGTCAATTATTGAGGCGGCTACTGCTCTGGCGAACGTGTGCCTCATCCCGTCGTTGAGGAGGACGACGTCTGTCGAGGCAAACGCCTCCAGCACCGCTCGTCCCTTGGTGTTGGTCGTGGCGGTTCCCCACTCCAGGGCACAGGCATTGAAGTCGCCTCCGACTATGACCTTTGGCCTGCCACGCATATCGTTACATAGGATGTCCAAGGTCCTACTAAACACCTCCAGCGGGAGACTGGGGGCTAAGTAGCAGCTATAGATGTAGTAGCCGCTCACTTGCGCCCGCACGAATCCATCGGCAGCTAGTATGTTGGACATCCGCAGTTGCCCGTCACCGCAGAGCCAGAGGGCCGCCTTGCCAGTGCGGTCCTTCGCCCAAGCTTCTCCCTCTCTCACCCTGTAGGGCTCGCTAAGTAAAGCGACATCCGCCGCTACCTCGCGCACCGTCTGCAGTAACAGGTCCTGCGCCGCTCTGCAGTGATTCAGATTAAGCTGAATCAACTGCATAACGTCTTTTGGGGGCTAGCACCGCTGTTCCTGGCCGGGCTGGTATTGCCTCGTGATAGCTGCGTGGATTTCGCTCTCCGTCGTGATGGCGTCTAAGTCACGGATTTCAAAGACGCTGACTTTCGAGTCCTCTGTGACAGCTCGGACCACCGCCGCGTCTCCAAGGACTCGCGAGATGCTGTTCCGCATGGACTCAGCGCACTGCGAGCCGCCTTTGGCTACCTCCAGCAGCAGATTTCCTCTGGCGGTGCGACGCACCTTGTTTACTGACCCGCCGAGGTCAGCTAGCTGGCTGTCTTCCCTTCGAGTGACCAGCGCTAAGATCTCCCCGTAGCTTTTCCCCGCAGCCTCAACTATCACCGCATCTGGGCGTGTTCTACAGGTGGGCCTTCTTTTCCTGACCACCTTACTCCAAGAGTTGCCAGAGCTTTCGGGCTCGGGCTCGGCGGGTTTTGCCGAACTCACTTGCCGGTTTACTGGCACCCGGGGCAACTCGGGAGGAGGTGGCCGAGTTCTTCTGGCATCGTACGTCGGCGCTGCGGGCTGCCTCTTCGGCGGTCGCACCTGCCTGGGGGGACTGGGGGCTGGGCCGTCAGGCTGGCTGACTCTTCGCCACGGGTCCGTCTGAGCTGCTCGGTCCTTCTTCAGCGCTGCCGCCTGCCTTGGGGGGCTGGGGACTGGGTCGTCTGGCTGACTGGCTCTACGCCACGGGTCCGTCTGTGCTGCTCGGTCCTTTTTCAGCACAGCCACAGTTTGCTGGCCCTTGCTTAGACCAGGCCTCCCACCCAATATGGGCTGTGCGCATTCGCAGCATACGTTCTCCGGCGCTCCCAGTTTCCCGGACTCCTCTGCTTTCTCGGCCGACTGCTCGATGGATGAGTTGAGCCTCCGCATCTCGGGGATCATCTCCCTCATGCCGTTGTTAATATGGCACACCTGCTTTTGGTATACCTGCTTATACAGCTTGTCCAGCAGCATGCCCAACCTAGTGACGCTCTCTGCGTGCGAGCGCGTCTGGTCCTCCTCCAGTTCGCTCTCGGAGATGGACTCCTCTTGGGCAGCTCTACTTCTTTTCGGTAGCGTGCCCCTATGACCGCTTTGCGGACTGGCAGGGTCTCTCCCCCTCTTGCCGAAATCGCAGGGGTCGCCACTTCCACTTCTCTCCAGCGCTGGGGATGGCGCGCTGGGTGGAGAGCGGGCTATTAGGCAGCTCTTCCTGAACGCTGCCTCATCTCCCTTGCCCGTTCGTTCCTCTTGGCTTGGTGCATTACCTACCGTAGCGGCCAATTCAGCCACCGCCACGACAGGGGGTTTTGGAATGTTCGGTAGGGCCTCCAGAATCCTTGCCCTAACCGTGGGATATCCCACGGGTGGATTTCCACTTATGTGGTTGCCACCTGGAGTAGTTTTGTTATTATCAGACATTCCAGTTATTTGCATTGTCGCCCAATGCTAGGCTGCATTTTATACCTTCTGCCAGGTGCTGTGACTGCCGGCCACTATGGCTCAGACGCAGACCACGCAGCCGCCCAATATGAGCAGACTTTGCGTGGATTTTCTCGTAGTTTCCCGCTCGGAAGCAGGGTTGCAACCGACGGAAATTAATCAGGTTTGCGTCGAACGCCTCGGCCAAATCGGGACGACACGGGGCCTCCCTCGATGGCCGAATATTTCCCTCCGACTTCATTTTTGATGGGGGTTATACCGCCCCGCGTCGGTAGCCAGAGCCCCCTTTTTGGTGTGCCGCCGTGGTGATGGGGATGGCAGACGGTCAGATCCGTGACCTTTTCTACCAATGGGCCACACGCGCGTACCTTGATTCCGACGGAACATGGCCAAATTCTGACTCCGTGCCAAGGACTTCGAGCAGCAGCCCGGGAATGTACGCTACGAATTTCGTAGCGATCGTTGGCTGAAGCTCGTAGCAATCAGCTTCTGTCACGTGTCAGGTGGCGCTAGTGTGCGCGTGCAAAGTACAGCGGCGCTGCAGCGCTGCCACATAACTGCATTTTGCTCGCTGCTTAACACTGGCAGCCAGCTGATCGAGCAATCAGCTGGCGTGACCGGCATAATCCATGGGGGCATCCACATTCCACCCACGAAGAGAGAGTGCAACGACAGAAGAGATAGGAAGAGAAAGTTTTCGGGAGAAAAGACTCCCCTCTTACCCCTAGCCATCACTCCTCTTGCCAGCCAGATGAAGCACTGGGGTGCCCTCCGCGGGCCGTAGGAGCCGTGCCACGGCAGGTAAGTTCGAAGACTGCACCCATTCGGCATCCTGGATACTGCTACCACTCTTTTACCCCTAGGGGCACTGCCACAGCAACAGTTCAAGTCGGAGCCACCCGCGCGGGCGTCCGTTCACCGCGACTTCATTTCTTCTCAGGCCAGAAGAAGGCACGTGCGTGTGTGCGTGTGTGTGCGCGGGTGTGGGCGCAGGTGTGTTTTTTTTTTTTTTGTATTCGTGTCTTTTTTTTTATTACTATTTACAAACGTTACGAAGAAAGAAGAAATAAGGAACTGCATCGCTGCTTGGCGGGGCCAGGGCCCGCAATGTGCGGCCGCAAAGCAATGCTTCGCACACTGGTCGGCCGCTCAGCCCGTCCGCTCCTTCCTCCCTCTCTGCAGAGACCTCAGCGACTTCATGAGCTTGGCTGAGAGCTCTGCTGCGGCATCCCAGTTTCTTGGGTTCTCCAACATCAGCGGCACCAGCGTGTCCATGCTAATCTCCGCTCCAGTTATCTCCCCCAGGGCGGCCCTCTCCTCTTCGAATCGACGGCACTCAAAGATGACGTGTCGCGCATCCTCTACTATGCTGGATCCGCACTCCGGGCAGCCGTCCTCTTGGTCATGGCCGAACCTCCTTAGGTAGCTACGGAAGCAACCATGTCCGCTCAGCACCTGGGTCAGGTAGAAGTCGACCTGCCCGTGCTTCCACTCCATCCAGGCCTTGATGTCGGGGATCAGCCTGGGTGTCCATATCCCTTTCGGTGAGGCATCCCACTTGGCCTGCCAGCTCCCGTAGCTCCTTCTTCTGGCCGTGCTTTTGAGCTCCGCCTTGGCGACTCCAGTCGGTCCTTGGTGGCCGCGGAGCTCCTCGCGCATCTCCGCCTTCTCGCGAACTAGCTCTCTCAGCGGGACCAGGCTAGGGCGCAGGTGTGTGTGTAGGCGCAGGTGTGTGTGCGCAGGTGCGGACGCACGTGTGTGCGGCCGATCGCGTCGCGATGTGGCACTGGGTACGGCGGGTAAGTGTGCGTGTGAGTGTTTACGCTTGGACGAGAAGTCTCGTGGCAGCGTGGCTGCGTGGACTTCGATGCTGCGCGGCGGAGCGATCGAAAAACACGTCTTTTCCCGGCAAGGCGTCAGAACGGAAGAGGAAGAGTAAAAAAATCAGAGATCGCATTTCAGTGACGCGTGGCGTTCGCTGAACTAGTTCGCCGCTATCGATTGGCCTATCGATCGCGGGGGTTTCTTCTCGTGGGTCGCGTCTTGGCTTAAATAATAATAGCTAGTTTTAAGTAGGGTTTTCTTCAGTTTTTCTATTCTATTAAATTTCACAAATAACAGGGGGACTCCGTGTCCTAACTTAACTTGGATATATACATAATAAGGAACATTTTATGATACTAATATAATTATAACTGAGTTATTCCGGCGGCTGCTCGGCACGAAAATTTGTGCGCCCTCCATTTTAGGGCGTTGTAATGCCATTGGTTATACTGTCTCATCCGTTGGTAGGAAAAAATTAACCAAGGAAAGAAGGCAGATGCATTGACAGAAGGAAAAAAAATGCTGTAGTTTTAAAATATTATTTGTATTGTTATTACTATTACTTTTGATTTTATATGATAAAAAAAAAATTATTACATTTAAAAAATATTTTATGGACTATTGATGAATTGTTGATGAATTTGTTGATGAATTGTTGATGAATTTTTGGTCTAAAATGTTGATGAAAAGTTGATGAATTTCGCAGACATGCCAATACAAAATTCATCAGTAAATTTGTATGGAAATTCAGCAAATTTTCATCAACAACACAGCCATGTGTTGATGAATTACTGATGAATGGTACTGCAGGGCAAACTTTACACAAAATGTTAATATATGGATCCGAAATAATAACTGAAAAAGTAGTGCCGGTAGACTGTCTTGGGGAAAATGCGTCAGAAGCACGAATTTAATTTTTACAAACGTAATATGCATGCTAGACAAAAATTACGTATCAATAATATGATGGATGTGTTCCCCTGATTTTTGGACTCATCAGATCCTATTATCTCTAGCATGTGTATTAAGAAAAGTGCAGCTCGAAATAAGAAAGAACTCCTTTACCAAGATGTAATTGATGATGTATCCAAGGTGTATCGGATGACGCAGATTGTTCGGAATCAAATGAGATAAATCCATTATCTCTTGAATTAACAATAGAGAACGACAGAATAACATTTATATTTAAATTTTTAATGCCTGTGTGCATCTTACATTTTCAATCTAATAATATAAATTTAACAGATTAATATAGTTCCTATTGCTCCTATTATTTAAGCCACACAAAAAAAAACATGTTTATAATAAAAATAAAAATAAGTATGCAACATAAGAAAATAATAAATAAAAGTATAATATAACAAAATATAACTAAAATCACGTCTACGTCATATTGTTTTATATAGGCAGTCGGGGAAGGCGTGGTCAAGCAGAATCAAAAATATTGTTACAATATTTAGAGTTGTCTATTCAATAAATATGCAAAGTTTCAGCTCGATATATGAAATTTTCGACTTAATGCCACTTATGCGGCAGTCTGGTCCAATGTACAATGGTAATTACAGTGTTGCCAGATGAAAATTTTACTTTCCTCTAAATCTAAAACAATTGAAATTTACCCCTAAAAAATCCAGTTTCCCCCTAAATTAAATAGAACAGTTAAATTCAAATATTGTGACGATGTCACTCCCCTATTTTATAATTTTTCATACTTATCGTACTTAACTCTACATTTAATATTAGCCTAAGAATTATCACACACACACTCACACGGCATGAAGCCAGACACACACACACGACATGAAGCCACACACAGCGGAACGTAGGACCGGTAACTCGGGCAGCAGAATTCAGCATCACTGTCGCAAGGTGGCAAGCGAGCACTGGACGCTGGACACATCGGCTTAACCCCGATCTGGACCAGTGGATCAACAGACGCCACGGGCAAGTAGATTTCTACACAACCCAGCTGATCACGGGCAACGGATGCTTCAAGGCGTATCTACACAGATTTAGGCACGAGGCCGATCCATACTGCGACTACTGCGGCAGTGACTTCATCGAGGACACAGAACACGACTTTTTCGAGTGCCCGCTTTTCCGCGCGGAAAGAGCGACAGCGGAGGCTACTACCAACCGTCGCCTTACACCCGAGACCATAATCGGGTGTATGCTGGAGACCCCATCCAACTGGGATGCTGTTGCGGACATGGCAGCAACTGTCATTAGGGAACTAAGGCGCCGGGAGCAGACCCGATGCACTGATGGTGTCAGATGAGCGGCATCCTGACCGCCAGCCACCCCCGTGAAGAATAGCTTCGCGGCAGTCCCGCGGGAGTGGACTCTTCCTCTCAAACTTCTATTCTTATTTGTAAATTACTTTCTTCGTCTTTAAATAAATATAAAAAAAGCCACACACACCCACACACGGCCTGAAGCCACACACACACACACACACACACACAGTATAGCTTCGCGGCAGTCCCGCGGGAGTGGACTCTTCTTTTCAAACTTTCATTCTAATTTGTACATTACTTTCTTTATCTTTAAATAAAAAAAAAAAATTAAAAAAAAAACACACTCACACGCACATCACGGCATGAAGCCAACAGTGTATATTTTGGCCAAGAAGGCCCGCCATACGATTTAATTATAATTTAAACTTAAATCTACTAGTTTAAATCGGGTAGCAAGTTTTCGCCAGTGTAGATAGAGGCGACGAGAAAAGCAGCAGAGCAGGGGAAGCAGGCAGAACAAACACGACGGCCGGCAGAGGCCGCCGAGCGAAGGAGAGGAGAGAGAGGTAAAGCATCGAGGCTAAAGCCAGGACATTTCCCCTCCCGGCAGAGAAGAGCAGCAGAACAGAAGGGACAGAAAGAATCACCAAGAGCCGCCTACGGCTGCAATTTCCCCTCACGGCAGCGGTAACCAACCGACGATCGGCACGCGCCGCTCGTGCCGGACCGACCGAGAACTTCAAGTTCAAGTTCGGCAGAGCGCCAGCATCAAGCTGCCTAGCAGCCAGAAGGAGAGGAAAGACAAAGAGAGGACCGCCAAAGGGGACTGCGCTGCCGCTGCCGCGGCGGTATTCAAGTGCAAGCTCGGCACAGCGCCTGCTGAACCAAGCCTGCCCAGCAGCCAGAGGGAGAGAGGAGACCGAGAGAGGACCGATCAAGAGCAGCGCTGCTGCCCGACCACCGGCAGAACTAGGTCACGGCTAAGCAGCGGAGATGAGCTGCAAGCACTTCTTCGGCAATTATTAAACTAGACGGACGCGAAATAACCAAGGCTCGAAGCCAGTGAAAACGGACACGTGGCAGTGAATCCTGGTCGCAGGGCACGCGGAAGGATACCGCCCCAGGACTCCCCGCCACCACACGTAGCCGCCGGCACGGAAAAGCCAGATGGCACAGTAAACTTGGAGAGTGGCAGGGACCCCAGCTAGGGGCGCAGCGCCCAGCAGCAGACGTAGGGATTAAATTAAATTAGTAAATAAAATAAGCCCAAAAAAACCGTGTGCTTGCGTTCCCCGCCTATTTCTTTCACCCGGCATTTGTAACGGGGCCGCCGCCGCCGACACTCTTCCCTCTCGCTCACTCCACCGTGGCCGCTTGGATCTGTTCCAGGCCCGAGGCGAGGCGATACGGAACGAGAATCCGCCGCTGCTGGAGAATTCCAGGTGCGGACCCAGGCGAGCTGGCCACCGTTTCCTCCCGTTTTCTCCTTGATCTATTTCCCTCCCGCTCGGGACGGAAATAGGGGCCGTTGCCGTTGGACGTTTCCAGGCACGGGTTCGGTCGAGGTGGCCACCAGTTCAGTCCCCGTTCCCCGCGCAAACCCTTTCCCTCTCGCTCGCTTATCTCTGCGGCCGTTGGATTGTTCCGGGCCGAGGCGGAGCGAGACGGAAACAGGAGGCCGTGCCGTTGTTTTCTAGGGCGGCGCGGGGACTTCTCTGCCAGGATACAGGACCCTCAAACTAATCCCTTTTCCGGCAAAATTTAACCCCGCGAAGTTTTAAAAATAAACGGCTCCTTATGTCCCGGCCGTCTCAAAATTATAAATATTTCTGGGAGGGAGTCTGGGCCGCTGAGGATCACCCCGGCCGGAGACACATCCTTACAATATATATAAAAGAAAAACTCAGGTTTTGAATTATATATAAAAATATTACATATTAAAAAATCGTTGAGAAAATAATATGAGATGAAAGTTTATTCTTATTACACAAATATATCAAGAAATCCAGATCTTATTTTAGTTCATGGCCTCGAAAACATCAACCGAAAACTCTGTTTTATAAACTTCTTCGCTTACAAATAATTTATACATTTTTTTCCGATGGTTCAAAGTTATTACAATTGTTAAATAAACTCAATCTAAAATGTAAAAGAGCATCTGAAGTTTTGTTTCCTATTCTTTTTTTGTAATTTATCGTTCAGAATGTTGAAAACAGAAAAATTTTATCGTGTTTCTTCAACAAATTTTATTAAAAAAGGTTAAAAAAAACCCTAAACTTTCCCTTCTAAAATTCCCCCTAGGACATCGAAAATCCCCTAGATCTAGGGGGAAAACCCCTGATCTGGTACACTGTATAATAATATATTTATACCTGCCTTCCTAAAGTTTGTGATTTATAAAAAACATTGATAGTCCCCAGCCAATATCGATGTTTCCATATTTTTGAAAAACATCAATGCATTGATGTTTTTGTAGATGTTTCTCCACCTCTAATGTCCATGTCACGCGAGTTGGTATTTGTTTTCCTCACTGGCTTTTCAGTCGATATTTTCAGCAACCTCGGCGTCGCTATGGCGTTATAATACAGTAATGAAGTTCTTATTCATTAGCTACTTCATTAGGACATTGAAAGAGACAACTATATGCGTTATTTTGCGTGGAATATTTTGGTAATGCGCCTACAGTCCCACCGAGTTAAAAAGGTATAGAATAAAAAGAGCCGCAATATATAAATATGCATTTCATGAATCCTCGTCAAAGTACTGTTGTGTTCGGGCTAAACGATTGGCACACGGAACCAATCGATAGGTGGACATAGCCAAAAAAATGATCGGTAGGTAGAAACCGGGCTGCCAACGGGAGAAAAAGTAGGGAATAAGGCGCAGCACTTTTCGGAAAGAGTTTGTTCACCCGATGAAGGGAACACGAAAAAGTAACGGAGTCGGATCGGATGTTCTCGAGATCCGCTTCCCCCGTTGTTTCGACTGAGGAAAAGTTCGAACGTGAAAGAGTGCGGTATTGCGGGCCCGCGAGTTCGAAATGTAAAATTTAAAATTTTTCGTACGGGCGCCCGCCAGTAAATGAATAGAAAGTGATAAAAAGCAAGTAAAAACAAGAAAGGAAGCTAACTTCGGCACACCGAAGTTTGTATACCCTTGCAGATTCCAATTGTATCAATTATAATCTATCCCAATATAATATAAAATGAATTACTTTCATTTTCATACAATTTTTACAGTTTTAATTTTTTTTACATTTTTAAAATTTTTACATGTAAGGTAAAATGTAATTTTTCTCCACATTTACCGATCGTTTGTATGGCAGCTATACGATATAGTCGTCCGATTCTTATGAAATTTACAACAAAATTCTGAAAAAATATGAAATACTTGTATCTCAAATTAGAAGAAATTGTGTTGAAAATTGACAAAGTTATAATTTTTTTTTTAAACTTTCCCGACCATTCCTATGGCAGCTATATGATATAGTATTCCGATTTTTATAAAATTAAATCTAAAAAATCAGAAACAATATTAAAAGCTCATAACCGAGAGTTGATCAAGATATGTTGAAAAACAGTGAAGTTATAATTTTTTTTCAACAAATTTACGGATCGGTTGTATGGCAGCTATATGATATGTACGAGTGAGATTATATAGAAGACTATATTAGAAGTTTCATTAAGATATATTAAAAACTGAGGGACTAGTTTGTGTAGAAACGGACAGACAGACAGACGGACAGACAGACAGACATACAGACATACAGACAGACGGACAGACGGACAGACGGACATGGCTAGATCGACTCGGCTGTTGATGCTGATCAAGAATATATATACCTTATAGGGTCGGAGATGACTCCTTCACTACGTTGCAAACTTCTGACTGAAATTATAATACCCTGCAAGGGTATAAAAAAAACATAAATATATAGATCGTGAGATGTGAGGACCTGGGAAGCCGGATCGGCAAGCCACATAGGTGAGTCCGACTAAAACAGAAAAATAATAGCACAGGATATAACAAAAAAATGTGGCTATTATTTTTAGAGGCCGACCAGACCCAAGAGTCCTGACGAAGGACGGTACGCCAGGCCATTACAGAGGCCTGGCGAAATTCTTTTTTTGCTGGCGCTAATTTTATGCGACTGTCAGCATGAGTGCAGTATTCCTGGCCAAAAATGATGTCCTGGTGCAGGATATTGGCGGTCGCAGTTGGATGCCGGAGGACATGTTAATTACTGGCCACAGTCTATAAATTATTGAGTTTTGTTTTAAAAACTGGTTTCATTGTCGCCGCAGCCACAGTGCCCGCCAGAATTTGTCAGTCAGAGGACCGACACGCCTTCCAAGAGGCGGCATCGGGAGTCACCAAAGGCTTCAGATAAATTGCTCTGGGGAGAGTAGATCGGGGTCTTCAAGTGCCGGACTCCGAAGCTCTCCATCGCCTCCTCGAAGATCCTCGATGTGAACTGCCGCCCGTTGTCTGAGTGCACCACCTCCGGTACTCCAAACTTGTAGAAGACCTCTGTGACGAGGAAATCTACCACATTCGAGGCTGTTGCGTCTCTCATGGCCTTCAAGAATGTGTACTTGGAGAAGTGGTCCACCACAATGAAGATCCAGGCGTGCCCCTTCTTCGACCTCGGATACTTCCCAAGGAAGTCGACGTATAGCTTCTGAAATGGCCGCTCCGTCTGTACCCGCTCACCGATCCCGACCATCATCCGGTGGTTTGGCGCCTTCGACTCCTTGCGGACCTGGCATCCACGCACAAACTCGCGCACCTGCAACACCATCCCAGGCCAGTAGAAATGCCGCCGCAGAATCTCCAGCGTCTTCGCCATTCCGCCGTGAGCTGCCTTTGGG
>VNJS01003838.1:0-14343 GCA_008042575.1 Drosophila watanabei | reverse complement strand
ACGGCTAACACACACAAGCTGGCAAGTGCAAGGCAATTACCTACGGAAATGCAATACAGTGGCCACTGAAGAAAGCAAATTTGGTTTGTGGTACGATTTTTTCAAGAGAATGTTTGACGTCAAAAGCTTTAAATTTTAAAACCAAAATAATGTTTTTTTCTCTAATATTGGGTTAAAAAAATATACGCATATAAAAAAGAATTCTACAACTTAACGCCAAAGCCATTTATTAAAAATGTCAAAGTAAAACTGTTTTTTTCTCTGTGTGGGTTCTAATTCGCAGTTCTCCACTGTATTGACATTTGCCTGGGCTTGTGTGCGTGCCCATGCCCGTGTATACATGGGTGTATGTGTGGCTATTTTTTCCCCAACTTCCTCACCATTGGTGCCGAGCGCGTAGGTCTGCAGAATCACACCGGAGTTGGCGTCCAGGACCTTGACGAGGTTGCCGCAGTCGAAGAGCAGGAGTACGTTGAGCTGCGGATGATACAAGACGTTGCGCATCTTGCAGGGAGCGCCAGGCAGCTCCAGGTAGCCGTCCTGCTTGAGCACTCGCTTCTGCGGCTGGTGGTGCTGCTCCGTGGCCATTCCGGGAATGTGGGGGTGCGAGTGGCATGCACGCGCCACTGCAGTTGAGTGTCCTGGATCCGGAGTCTCTGGATTTTTCACAATTGTTCTTGCTTCGGAACGAGAAGACACAGCGCAGCGCTTTTCCTTTTGCCCTTATGTTTCTGACAGATGTGGTGTTTGCCATTCGCCGTGTGCGTGTGTCGCCTGGATCTGCGAATAGTAAATTGCAATCGGAGGGCAATTTGAACGGAGTGTCGGTGCAACGATAAATCAGCCAAATAAATACATTTAACGAGAACGAAATATTTTGGGGAGGTATTGAAATAGAAGAGAACAAACAGCCTGGGCTGCTGGCATTACAATATTTTCTCCGAATACACTTTGGGGATTTTCTGTTAAAACAGCTGTTTTTCGAGACTGTTCGTTTTCATCAACTAGCCTTGCCAGACGGTTAATATTTCGATATACATATTTTCCACATCCCTAATTTTTATCGTTGCCGGTCACTCTAAAGAGTTTTTACGAATTTATTTTGTTCTTAAAATTTACCTATAATGTCCACCGGAGCACTTGAAGATATTTCCCTGGTTAATATCAGCCCCCAGGGTATCTTTAAATATATACTAATTAATGTCACTGACGGCGTTTCGACAAAGACTGTAGTTCGTGGGTTCGACGATTGTCATTGGCATGGTACCGTCTTACAAATTTGCAAATCTTCGCCACTGCGGTATTTCATGCTAAAACTTTCATTTTAGCCGACATCTTCGAACGAGAGGAGGCGATCTTCGCGGCATCCAAGCTCAAAGCCGACTGCCCTGGAGGTGGACGTATCGAACACGATCCGGAGAAGAAGTATATCAAGGTGTACGGGTATTCGCAGGTATGTACATAAGAAGCCGGTACCGGTCTTAGTTTTCGACAATACAAAAGCAATTGTTTTTCTAGGGATTTGGAAAAGCGGACCATAGCCAATCTAAGAAAATCTTGGAAACAAAGTACCCAGACTACAGGATCGAAATCTCTGATGATGGCTATTAGTTAAGAAATACATCCTGAAATGTTTCTGGGCTCTAGTGTGCCACGACATTTGTGAGAAGGGCAATAAAGATGTAGGTTTTCATGAAAAATCAGTCATCCTTCAGTAGTGTTTCCGTTTGTTTTATACTTTTTGGTATCCAAATTATTTAAATTGTGCGCAAAAAAAAAATTTGTTAAATATGAAATTGTTAAGGAAACTGGTACTGCTTCCACGATCTGTTCTCCCCTTGCGTAAGCTTAACAACCAATTGGTAATAATTTACTCGAGGCTGAATGAAAGCGGTTTCTTGTTTCTTTTGCTTCAGAAAAAGGTTTTTCCACCGACTTGCCCAATCTGTTAGGCATTGCTAGGGTTAAGATACCGGAAGGCGAAAGTCGTTATTTATTGCTTATGGCTCACTCGCACGGCTACACGAGGTTTGGAAGAACCATCGTTCGGGGCGCTGATGTCGACAACCACTGTAAGTCGAATGTCGGAAATACGTGTCCTTGAATGATTTCACATTTGTTTTTTTCTTCAGTGACAATCTTCGACCAAGCCTTGGAGGAGATGGAACCGGAGGGAATTTGCACGAAATGCCTTGGCGGTGGAATGATTCACAATGATGTGAAAGCCAAAAAAATACGAATATATGGCGCTAGTTCAGTAAGTATTTATAATGTTTCTTGGAGCAGCTGTGTTAGTAGTTCTTTTGACATAGACATTCGGGAGTGCTGATCACTACAGGACGAAGAATATACTACAGTCGTGGGCCACATTCAGGGACTTTCAAATAATAGTCGATTAATAAGCTTCGGAAATCTTAATCTCTTAAAAAAATAAAAATGGCAAACGGAATGGAACAATTCGTTTTATTTCTTAATTAAATGCTTGGCTTTACTAATAATCCCACTCCCACAAATGGCAGTATGTATCCATGTAATGAATAGCCAAACAGAACCAGAATCTTAGCTGGGGTCTCTCACAAACGTCGAGGATCTTGGAGGACATCATGGAGATCATCACCGGAAATGTGGCACCACAGGTTTCGGTGAAACTAAAGAAAATCAACTTAAGGAAAGATGTGATGTTTAGACCATGCAATAATACATCAATTTTAACTGGGAATAAAAGGTTTTTAGAATATTTTTTAATTTGAAGTTTTATAATCGCTAACTATGCTTGCCAAATGTATTTTACAACTCGTAATATCGATCCATAGTGCCGTGACTTTTTTGACACCTTGATTGTTCGTCTTTGAGTTGTATTTCAGTCGAACTGGAGCTGTCCTACTGTTCAAACGACTCTTTCGGAAAGTATTATCTAAATTACCGTGCTGAATAACAAATTTCAAAAAAATGAGGAACCTAAAATTTTTGGTCCCCATCTCCCAAATTGTCCGACCAACTCGCATGATGAGTAATGAGATTAACGCTCTTTTGTTAAATGTGCCAAGAGTCCAGCTCACACCGGGCAAAAATCAATATCTTTTAATGATGATCAATATTCATGGCAAAATGAGATTCGGAAGGACGATCGTCCGCGGAGATTCTGCAAAAAGTCATGGTGTGTTATCTGGATCTTAATTGTGGTTCATGTAATCTTCTACTAATGTACCTGCTTTTCAGAGGAGATCTTCGAGGAAACTAAGAATCAAATGGATGAGATTGGTATATGCACAAATCCCCTTGGAGGTGGCTTTATAGAAAACACGGAGAAGGATAAACTGATACAGATTTATGGATGCTGCAAGGTGAGTAAAATGGGTTTTGTATAGGAACTATGATTATTAAGAGTCTTTACAGACATTCGGAGAAGCGCCTCATGGCAGGACCAAGGACATTTTGCTTTCGTGGACCAAATATCAAAACTATAACATCATCCTGCCCATAAAATGAGTTCAAAATTTAAATGAAATAAAGCACAGCAACGACTATTTTAACTAAACAGTATTGGTAAATGTATTTTATTTTGGTGCAGTAATCGTTCTGTACGATAGCTCGCAGATCTGGTCACACTAACGAATATTTTGTAAATAAATTGGCAGAAGAGTCCCCGAAATGAATTGTTGCATTTGCCAGTTTTCTGTGCGCACCCCTAAGAACATACACACGGAGACAGTCGGGAATCCGCCGGTTCTGATCAGCGAACTCGTCCTGCAATGCACCAAGGGCACCAGTTACGTCCTGACCAAGGGGTCGTCGACGATATGCAAGAAGTGCTGCGAGAAGCTGGCCCGCTACCACAAGTCAATACAAATCGCGCGGAAGCTGCGTCAGGAGATCCTGGAGCTCATCCACAGCCCGTTCCTTGCCAAGGACCTGAATCATTCGCCGCCGAAGGAGGAGGCGGTGAAAGTCGAACGCATAACCAAGTTCGATGGGAATATTGAGGAAACCGCCGACGTCGAGGAGCAGGAGTTCGCTGAGGAGGAAGAATTGGCCGGGGAAGACATTGACAGCGTCTCGGAGACGGATTTTGGGCACCAAGCGACTATTGTGGAGGAGGCGGGAGAGGACGACGAGCACACCTTTATACTTAATGAGGCAGATGGGGTAGTAGGCGAAGACGAGGAGTTCCAGTCGATGGACCTAGAGTTAGATATTGATAACGAGATAATCATAAACGAGGAGGCTACCGAGGAGGAGGTCGTGCCGCAGACAAAGCATGAAACCGGAGATCGCGAGTTCTTCAAGGAAGACACCATGAGTGAATTCGAAGACCATCTGGACGGCACAATAGAATATATAATATCTGATGCCGAGGACAACGAACAAGACTTGGACAGTTCTGGTGACTACATAGTGAACATACAGTGCCCCAGCTGTCCAGAGAAGTTCACCAGCCGGCGCGCCTACAATGCTCACACAAAGCGCGAGCACTTTCCGGGCTACGTCTGTGATCAGTGCGGCAAAACGCTGCAGTCCTACTCGGGATTCATCGGGCACCTGCAGAACCACGAGCCAGTAAAGCAGTTCGCCTGTCCCGTTTGCCCGGAACGCTTCAGCCGCAAGTTCCGGCTGAAGCACCACATGGCCTGGCACACCGGTGAAACGCCCTATCAGTGCGAGGTGTGTTCCAAGCGATTTGTCCATAAGGTGGCTCTCTACAAGCACAAGATGATCCACGACAACGAGACGAAGCGGTTGGAGTGCCAAGTTTGTGGTTTCAAGACCCGCACCAAGGCCCATCTTGAGCGGCACACCCGCTCCCACACGGGCGACAAGCCCTTTGCCTGTCCCGTCTGCAACAAACGCTTCTCCCAGATGTACAACATGAAGGCCCATCTGCGGGAGCACGAGAGCCCAGGCACCAATCGCCACCGACGCTTCCACTGCAGTAAGTGCACGCACACGTTCATCAACGAACAGAACTACATAAGCCATGTGCAACGCGACGACTGCACGGCAGTCTAGCGATTGCGCGCACGATCGAATAATATAAATTATGTTTAGACAATTCCACAAGGAGTTCCGTTCACGATGAGCACACAGCTCAAGT
This sequence comes from Drosophila watanabei, assembly GCA_008042575.1. Lineage (NCBI taxonomy): Eukaryota > Metazoa > Arthropoda > Insecta > Diptera > Drosophilidae > Drosophila > Drosophila watanabei. Next base: position 9,251 of record VNJS01003838.1, on the reverse strand, counting down.
ACCATCGTATAAGGAGAAAAAGATCAAGGAGTACATTATGTTCTATCCATGTACTTTTTTTTATTAAATCTATATGCATTTTGCTCACAAATAAAATATGTTTGATATAATAAATGTATCTGTTATTGGCATATTTCTGCGGTTATTTCAGATTTCTTAAAAAAATAAGTATAGTATGTGGTTTATGCATTATTAACTTATTTAAATAAATCAATCGACCGACCGACCGGTCAACATCATCCGTCTCGGCCGCCGGGCCTTTAACATGTCGCTGGACTGGACTGATCGCTCTCGAAAATGAAATGTACCTAATGGTTATTACTCGGTAAATCGGTAGATGCAATTGACGCAATTACAATTAAAATACATTGTATAAATACATAAAATTTAAGTGTGTGGTTTGTGTGTATGCTTTGTTATCGATTATACAAAAATAAAACAGATTATCTTTTGATTTTTGTCGAGTTGAATAGAACTTTGTTAATATCATCATCATATCATCATAAAATGCACATCACAAGAATATTAACAAAATTTATTGCAGGCAGTCCGTAGTTAGTAAAAAGTAACAAACAAATCCCAATCGAGGAAAATCCATACCTTAAATCTTCTTAATACATTCGATTTTGTGCAGTTCCTAATAATCTCTCAGCCCTGCTTTCGGGCCCACTCAACACAACCCTCGACAGCGACTGATTTTATGGCCTCGCCTCCAAGGTATAAACATAAATACAGGTTATATTCATGTGGGATCCAAGCTCAAGCTTCAAATAGTTGCGGATTTACAAATTTAGAACCATTTTAAGTGGCTTGAATAGATCAGTTTTGGTTGTACAGAAAAATACATTGCCCTTACAGAGAGTAGTTTGTGATGCTCACAAAAGCTTATCGCATTTGATTTCGGTATTCGGTATTAGCTTCTCCAGTTGGCAGGTGGCCCTAAGATGCGTCGTACACTTGGTGCGTCCGCTTTTTCGTTCGTTTTTTTGTTTTTTTTTTTTTACCGACCGCATCATCATCAGTGCATCATCAAACCACTCGCACTTCCAATTTGCCTTAATACAAAATCTACACTAAATGCTTAATATTAATCGGATGGCTTGACAAGACCCATCGCTTTGTCTCCGAACAGGGGCAGTATGTCGGAGTCGTTAACAATCTCTTCCTGAATTACTGGGCTGTCCGGGTCCTCGCAGTGCGTCTTGAAGAAGAATCTAAAACAAAAAACCAAAGTGTGTGAGCAAGTGAATAAAATAATGGGATTACCGAATAAATACTACCTAAAGTGACCCCTTCTTGGCAGATAATCCTTAAACTGACGCAGGGTAGGCTGGGTACCGGGTATTTTTATTCTGTATGGAACCGGCTCCTCGCAGAATGAAAAGACAACGATCGTCTCCGGCGGCTTAGCCGCCAGAGGCGGAGGCGCCGCCGTGGTCTGAAGCTGAAGCTGGTGCTGATGAGGCAGGCTAATGTTACCGCCGCTGCTGCTGCTGCTGCTAAAGGAGGCCATTGGCGGTTGCGCCATGTGTCCCTGCTGCATAGGCGGCTGGGTATATCGACGAGAGCGTCGCGGCTCGTCTTCCAGTCTTCGTTTCGCCTCCTCCAGCTTCGAGGCGGTGCTTGAGCCTGATCTAGAGCTTTAAAGGATTCATGATTATTATTATTATTATCTAAATATATCTTTATGTTTGGTTTCAGTGTTAAAGCCTTTCTAAGAGGAACTCTTTTCCCAACCTACCTCGATTCTTTGTACTTGGTAACAGTGTCGGCCGAGAACATGCTAATACCACTGTCCGTATTCATGGAAGGCCATTTATTTGTCAACTTCCTCGAGGAGCAGGAACTGTGATCCGGCATGGATTTCGAGTGCTTCATGGAGTGCCCGCCTGTTGATAGAATCTTTGTAGGGCGAACTATCTACTTTCAAGGTTTTTTAGACATACTTAGGCTCATAGCGCCATCGCTGACCATGTCCGAGTCATGTGTAGCGGTGCGTCTTCGCGACGGAATGGGCGGACAGGGGGACATTGTTCCTGGAGAGCGGTGCGGCGTTTGGTCCTTCCACACCCGCGACACATGCTGGTCGAGAATGTCTTGGTCGTTGTCCTCGTCCAGTGCAAACTTTTCCCGAATCGCCTCGGCGAAGGCCCTATCGCTGGCGGTGGATCTTTCGTTGGTCAGCAGCGCAGCTCCGGGATTCCTCTGAGGAAGTAGTATAAGTTATAAGATAACATTAAAATTTAATTAAAAAACAAAAAAATCAACACGACACTTCCAAACTATCGCCGATATTTTCGGTAATTCAGTCGTATAGATTTCCTGAGACTATCTGCAGGTTTCATTCAATAAGTACAACAACTTTGGGACGAACGTAAAAACAAGAAGACGGACATGCGGGAATGTTAAAGAACGGCCATTTTTTTATCTTACCTCGCGAGCTCTTTCCTCCAGGTCTCGCTTTCGCTTTACTTCTTCCAGCTTAGGTATCAGTAGAGCCACAAGCTCGTCCTCCTTCAGTGGTCTGTGCTCGTTCGAATGTAGTCGTTGTGTGCGAGGTATAACCTGTTTTTTGTAATATTAATAACAAAACAGAAAAATTTAACAATGAGACGCTTTGGAAATTCATATTTTCCTAAAAGTGTATTGTGTATGCATCTATAAGGTTTTAAAAAATCGTTGATTAGTTTTTACCTGAAAGGTATTGGTCTCCTTATTTGCCATCGCGCTCTGGCGTATCGCCTTGCTCTCCGTCGAGCTGTGTCTGCGTTGTATGTACGGGCGACCGTCCCTGAAACGAGGATACATTAGTCAGGCGAGCTGTCAGCGAAAAGTTCTACCTTCTCTCATTATCGCTGGCCAGCTCATTCCGTTGGTTCCCCTACTCACATTGAACAACTGGAGAGCGACATGGTGTCAGAGTCGGTACGTCCGCCGGAGCTGACGCTGGCCCTCTCCGAGTCAACCCGCGAATTCGGCACATAGGAGGTGTTCGTGCTGGCTGTGTACACATAGCCGTGGGCACTATTCGCATGCAGATCGAACCAGGACATATAGTTTCCATGCAATAGCGTCCAATTGTGTGATCGTGTTTACGTATGTGTGTTGTGGGGGAATCGTCGGGATCCACAAACAAAAATGTTCAAATCAAAAAGGAGAACGCAATGAGTATTCGTCAGTGGTGGTGTAACAAAAACATTGATTCAACACATATGCGGCAGTGTGGTAGTGGGTCCAATGAGTGAAGTGGGGCAGGTGGTGCACAGTATTCAGTATGCAGGTGGGTGTGGGGCGTGCGTATTTGTGTATTTGTGAACGTTCGTGTGGCATATGTGGAAAAATAAAAGAAACAAAAGTAACAAATTAGGAGTTAATCACAGAAAATCATTAAACTTAATAAGAACTTAAAAACAAAACAGAGGGTATGGTGGATCGCGTCAGATATGTGGTTTTATATATCAAATTTGGTGAGTGTTTCTTAAAATGTTCTTACTTTTAGCTATCAAGTTATAAATAATGTACTTTGCATATAATATATTAAATTTATCTACATTAGGTCGAGTCAAGTCGTCTAAGAAACTTATTATATATGAAAACATTAAATATATATACACATTAGCCAAAGTGACTTGAAACCAAGGGCTAAGATTACAAGAATTATATGTGAACATACCCGGGAGGTCGGATTTCCAGTCTTCTTTTCTGTGTTGCAATTAGTAGGTCCCGCGTCAGTCGTATCGGGTAGTCGGGCGCTCGTGCCCCTCCGGAGCCACCTCCCTCCCGCATTTGCACCTTCTCGAAGTCGTCGCAGAGCGACAGCACCGAGTCCTCGTGCAGCGTGGGCAGCGTGGAGCTGCGTGGCAGTGTGTCAGTGGCGCTGATGGAGCCACTTGAACTGGCCGACGTCGAGGGACCGTACACACTGCCGCTGGCACTACACGTGCCAGCTGGCGGCCCGCTCACGCTGCTCACTGGCAGGTTAATGAAGGCACCGGGCGGCACTAGCTGCTGGAGCGGTCGCTGCTGCTGCTGCTTTGCACCGGCTGCAGGCAGGGCGCACGCCCCGACGAGGCTGCTGCCACCACTACCGCTGCTACCGGCACTGCCCGATCCCGTCGCGCCGCTGCTGCTGCAGCGCTCCTGCAGAGCGGACATCTGCTGAATATACACGATGTACATATCCGAGCACAGAAACGTTGGGTATATGTTGTCCCGGATGGTGACCTCCACATGGTGCTGCATAGGATCGAAGATGTGCGGGCTAAGCGAGATCTCGGGGTTCGTCTTGATTGCCTTGATCTGGGCGCGCAGGTCATCCGAGATGGAGAGCTTACTTTTGCGCAAAAATCTGGGAAATCAAGCAAAGGGATGAAGTTAGTTACTAATCGAAACAAGGCCACAATCTATACTACTACTTCTTTTAACTAGTACTTTGGTATGAATCAAGCCTACCTGTAGATTGCTCCGATTATCTGCTTGACCTTCTCCGGGTCCGTCTGCTGCTTGAGACCCTCGCAGGCGAAATAGAAGTTGAGGTGGTCATTGTAGGCGGGCGCCTCTTCCTCGACGTACTTCTTGAAGAGCTCGACCCCATCGCGATCCTCCAGCAAGTGGTTCAGCGTCCGAGCCCAGTTCAGATACGATGGCGGCGAATTCTTCGAGGTCTCTGCTGCCCCTTCGGTCATCTGAGCGAGGAACAATTTGAGCTAATCCCCCTTTTTTAGAACAAGACACCTGTTTTACCTTTTTAACACGGCTCTCTTCTCCGGGTACAGGTGGTCGTGGCCCACTACACTCATTATCATCATTTTTCCGGAGTCCCGACGATGGATGGCCACTCATGCCACTCCAAATTGGCTGCACGAGACGAGCGATCGCTGCTAACTAATTCCTATTCCTACTCTACGAATACCAGTTGTGATTACTGAACGTTCCTGTTCTCGTGTTTTCTTTTCCTGGCTCAAATCACAAACGCCCGTATTTTACAAATAACTGTGGCATGGAAGATGTGTACGTTTGCGAATCTGGAAGGCAATTAGACAAGGCCTGCAATGAGAGTAAAGCAAAGGGATCATATATATTAAAAAAAAATATACTATAATCGTAATCCCAAAAGAGAACCTTAACTAAAACAAATCAGAAACAAACTGGAAAAATCTATATCTATACAATTAAAAGTTATAAAGTTCAAAATATCAATCGAATGCACAGTCGTAATTGGAACTTTAATGGGAATTCCTTAAGGATGCGGAAGCCAAATGACCACTCAGTGGTCTCAATGGCAGCTCCTTTCTTATCAAAAAAGGCCAAAAACAAATTGCAGAAGTAGGAATCGAACGGCGGCCATTTTGAGAGCGCTTTTGATTGGTTGACGGCATCGACCAATGCAGCAGTCGGGGCGCATGATAAGGGGCAAGAAGTACGGAAAAGGGAAAGGACAATAATCCATTATGTACAAAATTTGAACACAAAATACGCACACACACACACACACCCACCCTGATACCGGGGATGGTGATGAGGACTCAGGACTCAACAAACCCTGCTGCTTCCCCTGGCGTTGTCTGACGCCTTTGAGAGCTGGCTAAAACTAGAGAGTAAGCGTCGCATCGCATCGCGCTTTTGGTAAATCAAAAATATTCCCTTTTTCTTGGTCCTTTAGCAGCGGGTATCCTTTAACAGTGGTATCAATTCAGCTATTTTCCAGCGAAATCACAAAACAATTTAAAGGCAATATAAAATTTCATTTTAATATTACTAAATGCTAATGTGAATTGAAAAACAATAATTAATTATTTTTTAATGTACTTCTTTATGGCATAATTAAAATGTTGATTTTTCAAAGTTGACCTGCTAAGTTGAAGGACACATAAAGGATAACTTTTTTATTTAAAGATTTGCATAGCTAGTTACGGGCATCTCTGGAGCAGACGACTGACTGCCATCAACCGAGCAGCGACAAATACAAAAACCAGGAGCAAGGGACATGAGCAAAGTCCTGGCATACTAAAAAAAGCGAATCCTGGGAAGGTAAAGGGGGAAGGCAGGAGGGTTCGAACTTGAGCCGAGCGGCACTTCCCTGCGAGTCGTGACTTACAAACACACATCCGCACACAGGCGCAGTGGTACAAGGGGATGAATGCTGTTGTTTGCTGTCGCTGAAGAGCCATGACAAGCGAGCAACTGAACAGCCACAAAGCGATAGCGCCGGAGGAGAGCCAAGGAAACTCATTCGCCATTTGCATAGCACTCCATTACGGCGAAAAGAACAAAGACAGGCACAATTAAAACGTTCAGCGCCACAAAGGAACCGAACTAGGGAGCGACTAGGGCGGGCCAGCAATGGCGTCGTTTCTAGGAGAAGGACAAGCCTCGGCCACTTGATGGGCGCACATCTCTCCTCGTGGCCATGCCATGGTGAAGACAATGGCAAGCGGCAAAGGAAATCTGTGCTCCTTTAGTGCATCTTATAATCATCTCATGCCGTTCATCTTGGGATTATGAAATGCCAACATCAAAGAGTCAGTTTTACCCTAATGGCATAATCCGTACTCAAAGTATCTTGTTGACAATTTCAAGTTCAACCTCAAAGGGCTGCATTCTTCCAAAGTTTAGTTCTGTACTGACTCTTCTAAACAAAACTCTATATGTTTTCCTTGTCTAATCAGGTTTTTAATTAACGGATATAAAATAAAGTTAATAAATTAGATGGCATTCATTTTACATTCATGATTGGGACCAACCGAAGCCTATCAAGCCTATTATTATTTCTAGACGGTCATCTCCGACCCTGTAAAGTATATATATTCTTGATCAGAATCAACAACCGAGTCCATCTAGCCATGTCCGTTTGTACTCAAACTAGTCTGTCAGTTTTAAAGCTATCCAAATGAGACTTTGCAAATAGTCTTTTATATACTGTCACTACTATATAAGTCATTTTTCTGCATCGGTTCATCTACTTTGAGACAAGTAATTTAGCTTTATATATTATTTTAGAATTTTGGCTTTAATTTTATATAATCCGACGACTATATCATATAGCTTCCATTGGAACGATCAAAAATACAAAACTGTAGTTTATATGGCAGCTATGCGATATAGTCGTCCGTCTTTTATGAAATTAAAACTGAAACTCGAATAATACAAAATGCTCATGACTCAAAGTAGATGAAGATATGTTGAAAAAGGGTTAAGTTATAATTTGTTTTCTATCAATATTCCTTTCGTTCCTATGGAAGCTATATGATAAAGTTTTCTCGACTTAAATCTAAAATTCTGAAATAATATAGAAGGCTCATATCTCAGAGTAAATATAGATTTTCAAAAAAATGGACTATCTGCAAAGTTTCATTAAGATAGCTTTAACACTGAGGAACTAGTTTGCGTATAATCAGACATACGGACATGGCTGGATAGGCTCGGTTGGTGATGCTGATACTTTACAAGCTCATTTTGTATTATTTCGAATTAAAATTATGAAAATCGGACGATATATCACATATACTTGCTAGAAAAACGATGCGTACAAACATGTTCACTAACTTTGGATTTACAGAAAGAATTTTAATTTCTAACTCTTAAATTTTAAAAAATATAACAAAAATTAACAAAATTGTCAGATTTTTAGTTGGAAAGAGCCAAACTTAGCGAACATGTTTTATACGCATAGTTTTTCTTGCAAGTGTACATATATAGCAAACTGTAAAAAATATCAATTTTAAAGTATATCCGGAAAAGAATTTACACGAAAAACAATATATTAATGATTACAAAAACTTGCTTTGGACTCGATTAAGGGTTTTTAGCCTTGTTGAAATTAAGTTTATGAAGCTATGGACGAATTAAAGAGTCCACTTGAAGAAACGTTCTTTTATTTCCAGTACAGAACCTTAATGTTTTTTATTTTTTTAGTAATTCTTTAACATTTCATGATAGCTAACCGTTTCAAATAATTTTAAGACCAGAACTTTGTAAAAGCCATAGTAGAACAGCATGACCACAGTCTTTATATACACACTAGGAGGAAAAATTATAACCTTACTTATACTCAACTTATTTTAATTTAATCTAAATGATGAGCTACTATTGAGCTATATGAGCTATTTATATTATTTTATATATCTTGATTTATTGTTTTCTTCCTTCTTCTATTTTTTCACTTTAAATTCGATATTTTATATTTATAATTAGATAATAAGAAATAATTTATATTAATAATTAATTTGTTTTCAATAAGTGTTGTGCTGGTAAACCAACAAGTACGACCGTAGGTAAACCATGAGCAATCGAACAGATTGCAAAGAACATGAAAAATGCCTACTTATAGTTTTTGTAGGGATACTCTTTTTATTTTTTTAACACTGCCCAAATATTCTGCCCTATAACTCAATTCCATATTGTAGAGATTTAATATCCGAGTAGTTCCCGTTGTCTACTCACAAATATTTGTTTTTCATTGAAGTTGAATCGCAGTTGAAGGGGAATTATGAAATAATTAAGTAAATCCTTATTGATTTCAGACGAGGGAGAGAGGAGTGAGTTTGAAAAACAACAAAGGCCCAGAGCAGCGGAGCTGCTCGAAGGCAGATGATTATTTTTCTATCCCTATTGGATTGCATACGCCTGGCCGGATAATTCCCTATTCTTTTCAAGTTATGAGTCCTGATGATTGGCAGGTAAGTCTACCGTGAGACAGGGGCTTTGCAACACAGGCTGCCGTAGGCTATTCCCGCAGTTTTCCCTGAAAACGGTTGCCAGGTGTCCGCAGCACTTTAAGAATTTTGCTCCTGTGCGAGTCCCAAGCCAATTGTCGTCCCCTGCCGTAGGCTAGGTGACATAAGATCTCTGTCCGCGCACTTACAGTACCTCGACAGGTTGCTCACTTCAGAATCCAGCGACTTTAAGGATTATTATCGCCACTAATTGTTGACAAAATCTTGCCACGAGCCACGGAGCACACGGTATTCGGTGACAATGCCTTGACAAGCGGAAAGTCAAACTGAACGAGTGTCCCGACTTTGGAATCCTCAGTCTTCAGTTCCGCGTTGACAGCGCTTTCAGATTTCACCCTGGCAGCCACGTATGTGCGCCCGGGATGAATCAGACACGAGTATATAAGCCATTTCGGGGTTGCCCGGCTTTTTTTTACTCTCTTACCACCACCCGCATCCGCACGCTTTTCCATTCACAATTGTTGCATGCGGACATTCAGGCTGGCGATTACGTCCTTTACATACGGATATTGAGTT
>VNJS01003818.1:0-17942 GCA_008042575.1 Drosophila watanabei | reverse complement strand
ATAAAACTCTGCAAAGGTATAAAAGTACTTCAAGAACCTAGCCAAAACAACCTCAGAAAAGATTTTGAAGCCCCCCCAAAATTATGCAATCTAAAAATGAATTTACGTGTTTTAAATAATAAATAAATTAGTTAAAGGGAAGATTACAATAGAGCTAAGCAATTGATTTTTCTACTGGGTAGATGTTTTTAAGATTATATTTAAGCTAACAGTTCATTTAATTATCTTAATTATTATATTAATATTAATTGTAAATCAGGAGGTACATATCATTAAGAGGCTGACTTGCATTCCTAAAATTTATTTGTAATAATTAATCCAATATTTATGCAATCCAAATTAAATGTAATAACTATAACTATTATATTTTTTTTTTAGTATTTTACATAACAACATTATTTGAAGAGCATTTTACAATTCACCTTGCTTTCGTCAAGCTCCCTTGATTATTTTTATTTACTTCAGCCATTTCTTTTGCCATCTTTTTGCCGCCTGCAACATATGGCCGGGCGTTTTTCCCCGATTTCTGTTCACGAATTTTCCTTGCCTCTCCCCAGAAAGTCACCACCCCCCAGGGCAAGGCTCAACCGAAAGCCACCCCCCAAATCGGAATGGCAATGAAGATCTCCGGCATTTCTCGGTGGATTTTGATGTGCCAATTGTTTTTATTCGATTTTATGGTGCGCCATAAACGAATTTTTAACTTTTGTTGTCCTTGAGGTTTGGCGGCCATTTCATATTGGGAATATTGGGCTTTTAGGAGGGTGGTGGCCTCCGCCGGGGGGCATGGCCATGAGTATGTGTGGCATACATTTATGAGACCCTTGGCAGCACATGTTGCCGGCGAATATTAGTTTATCACTCGCCATTTTATGGATTTCCAAGTGGCTGAGGGAAATTAGAAGAGTATTACCTAACTTTTTCATGGTTTATTCGTGGAATTTTGTGTGGCAATTAAAGGGCGATGATATCGGGGCCACGCCCCTTGCCGCAGAAATTCGTTACAATCCTCCCAAAGGCAATGGGGAGGAGCACAACGTAGCCCCCTTGCTACGTAACACAAAGGCAGAGGCAGATGGAGGGGAAATGAATTGCGCCTTTAAGGTTTTCGTTTAAGTGAAATGTCAGCAACAGAAATTGAATCGAAAATTGTAAAATTGGTTTTGTATAAACATTTTTGCCAAATGAAATGAAAACGCTTTTCTTACGACTTTCGACTTGTTCCGCTTGCCGCTGCCGCTTACCTCCTGCCTGCCATGAAATTTCATTCTTTTCAATCGTTTTTCCTACGTTTCCTTTTTCTTTTTCATTTTTATTTTTATTTCCCTCGGCTCTTTCACTGACTCCGCCTGGGCCACATAGCAAAACATCATATTTCTTGTGCCTGTTTTTTATATTTCCGAAACAAAAGATGGCTAGAAAACTAGAACCTCCCTTCTTCTTCTTCTGGAACTTGTGTATAATTTATTGCTCATACGACCCGTGTGCGTGTGTGTGGATTGCCTTTCGTAGGAAAAGCGGAAAATGCTCTGCTGTATATGGAATGGTGGAAATGTCAAAAGTGCGTCAATCAACAAAAACTCCAAAGAAAAGAATGGCCTCAGCTCTGGTTTATTTTGTAGTGCATTCTTTCAGCATTTTTTATATACTTTTGATTTATAAGATCCTCGGAATGGTTCTGGGAACTGGAACTTCAGCTTAGAGAAAGAGAATCTGTTGTTAACACGGAGATTTATGCTTACAGTTGGAATTTATGGGCTCTACACAAAGTATTTTTAAAGAAAATATTATAAATCAAAACCCCCAAGAAAAGTCAGTTCAATTTCCTTCTAAAAAATCTCCTTTCATTTTATAAAATTAGAAATTTTCACAATTAATTGAAAAATACATAGTAATTTCGTACATCCTCAGCCTAAACAATATTTAACAAATACATAATATATATAGTTAGTGTCTAAGGAGAAACTAGAGAATGAGCGCTCGCATTTTTCACATTGTAAATATTGACTAGTGAATTATTTGTAGCATTTTCATTACAAATTTTTATACAAATTCATACGTCTATCTACAAGTTAGTTAGTGGCTAGAGGCAAACCCGTTTTGGCGTTTGATTCATAATGATTGATTGATTCGATGTGTGGTAACTACTGAGTAATGATAATGCTTATGCAGTGGCAAGAACTTCAGGTATGTGTATATGCCACGATTTTGGCCAGAACGAAACTAACACTATGACAGAGACACACACTCACAGGCACAGACACAGTCACAGATTCACGCCCTAGAAACCTAGTTAAAACTAGTCTTAGCAGCTACCACTAAACTATGACTCCCGACTGACTGTTCAGGCTTCCATCGATTATGGGCTGCGCGTCCTCCTCCTGCTGCCCCTCGCCCAGGCAGGTGGCCATGGGCCCGTGCCTCAGCAGGGAGTAGCTGTCGCGATGGTGCACCAACAGGCGGTGCTGCTGATGGGCTATGAAGCTGCTGCCACGCCTCAAAGACCGCCTCCCCATCTCCAGGATCTCCAGCGTGGGATCCCGGGCGAACACAAAGTTCTGGTAGGTCCGCACCAAGCTGAACACAATGGCAAAGGCCCCGCCGATGATCATCAGGTAAGAGCCGATGGGCACGGCATTCGGGGCAATCACGGTGCCCAAATAAATCCAGCGCTTGATGGCCGGCGTCAGCTCCGAGATGCCCTGGAGAAGGCCCAATGAGAGATAAGATTAGATTTCCGGGTGTGGATGTGATGAGATAGATGACTCACCTCCTCCAGCCACATGACCGGAAAGACAAAGTCTCGAAAATCACGCACTGGATAGACGTCCTTGGCACGCGTCACCTTAAGGTTCAGTTGTATACGCACTTTGCCCTCCAGCGGTACTCCAAGTTTCTGTGATAGAGTGAAATAAATAAGAGTTAGAGAATAAATAATAACAACTTCCTAAAATTAAATAGTAATTATAATAAGAAACTCGCACTCACCGGTTGTATTTTGAAGTACGTTTCATGCTTTTCCCGCTCTGGCTTGAGACCTTCCACGGAATTGAGAAGATCCGGATGGGATTCAAAGAAATGCGGATTGGATATGTAGACGGGGGCTCCGTACTGACAGGGACTGATGTTCTGGAGACCCTGCACCGCCTCGTAGTCGTTGGAGTCGTAGCACTTGTTCTCCGGATTGTGCGCCGAGTCCCCGTACGAATTATTGGGCAGCCTGAACAGATCCGCGGCAATGCCATCCTTCTCCAGGCTCTCTACATACTTGAGAGGTATGATTCGGCACAGATCCTTGTCGTAGATGTGTACCATTTCGGATTTGGTGAGGTCTCGCGGCGGAAAGAAAGATCCCTCGGATCCGGCTATGCTTGTGCAGGGTTCCTCGCCCCAATGGGGCAGGTGATCCAATCCGTTGAGCGAATCAATATAGCCGAACTGATCCATGCTCTCCATGCCCGTTTTGACGGAGGACACCTCCGTGAGTGTGCCATTCCGGCCCAGAAGGAGACCCATCTTCTCCATGGGTCTCATGTGCTTTGGATAAAACCTATGGGCCAAACTCACCAAAGCATCGTCATACCCAAAGGCCAACTGTTCGGCAGTTACATTAATGAAGGGCTTGAATTTGGCCGCTGTTATCACCACCGATATGGTTTTGGAAAGAAGATAACCCAGCTTGGGACTAAGACTCGTAAGGGTCTGTTTTGATAATAAATAAATTTTAAGTTAATAAAGTATAATTGTTTGTTGTAAAATTTCCTAAACTCACCAGCAATGGAATATTGGGCGTGACTATGGGCGTGTCCTTATCAATACTCAGTTCAGGAACAAATTGCAGTATCTTCTTATGCTGATATGACACGGTGTAGTTATTCTCGTGAAACTTCACATTCACCTTCTGCATGTCTTCTCTGAAATTGGTTGAAAAAACAAGGAATACTATTCGTTATCATTGATCGGCACGTGCTGGCAACTGGCTTTCGTGGTCCAAAGTCATTCGGCAATTGAATGTCAAGTTCAGTTAGCCTCAGCTTCAGGCCAAAGAAAATTCGAAAAAAGAAACGAAACAAACAACACAAAAAAAGGGGCAGAAAATAAACATAAAAAGTAACAACAAAAAAAAAAACGAATGACGGGCATCTTTTTTTGTCATTACAACTAGCAATTCCCACACAAATTAATCTTTAAACTCACAGGTGATCCGATGATTGATCACTTTTGGACTCTCCTCTGAGGTTATCCTTCGTTTAAACGGGTTCGCAGGCAGATATGTAATTAAAAAATTGCATTACATTCGCCCGAGCTCTAGATGTTGTAATCTCGCGATCAGCGGAAACTACTCCTCGCTGTGAGCTCATGGCTTAATTGGCCAGCTTGATTGCCGCCCCGCCGGCTCATGGCTTTTGGCCACTTTGATTGAGTGTTAAAACTCGAGCAGCTAATACCATTGTTTGCACTTTTGCAGTAGCTTTTAGACTTTGTTTAATCTGATCATGATTGGCCAGCGGTGGGTTTATTGAAAGAAATATTAAAAGATTTGGGCAAGATACGTTTAGGAAAATTTAAATAAATAATAGGAAGATTATCTGGTTTGTCAAGTTATTAATGAGAATATTGTAATTAATATAATTTTAAGACTTTTTAAGGTTTCTGTTGTTTGTTTAATTTTTTGTTGAATATAAATTATATGTTGTAACTTTTCATTTCAAAATTTACCAGATTAAAATTCTAAATTTTTCGACTCCATCATTACGATCTTGAAGGTATCACCCCGTGCTAAATATTATTTAAAATGTTACATGTAAATTTACTTAATTACTTGCTTTACAGCCGTAATTATTATGCTTTTTTATGTATCCGAAAATAGCTTTTAGTCTCCAATTATCCTCCAGAGCTAATATCTATATTATGGAGTTGCAGTGAGAAATATGATATCACTTCCCCGATGCCGCTGCTAATTAGCCCTTTTAGAAGTTCAATAAGTTAACTAGTGACCGTTTCCTTGACTAATTTTTCCAGCTACTTGAATTGTGTTTAACCCCCCTTGCGATTCTAATTACGGGTATTAAGACATCAACTTCCCAGTAAACCATGACCAATGAGAGTAAGCTGTAACAAAGCCGCCATGAAAATTTATCTATTTTGTTCATACATTTGTGAAAATGTTTCGCGCTAAAGGCGTAACGAATGTTTCAATTGGCGAGACTTATGACCGAAAAAATAAGTAAAATAAAAAACTGCATCTCACCTGTACACAAACGGACCGACCTCCTGCAGCTTGGGCTTCTCGCCGCTGAGGAAACCATCCGGATTTGTCACATTGTAGATATAGAGCTTGGTCAGCCGGATGACCCCAGGCCTCTGCCAATAATGATAGCTCAACGTATCATTCCACAGCCTTAAGTTCTGGAAGAATTATTAAAAAATTCTATAAATAATTTAGTTTATATAAGAAATTTGACGTGAAAACTCACCTTTAGTATAAAATAATCCAGCCAGGGTATGGATGATAAAACTATGCCTAAGATTAAGGTAATTATTCCTATGATTATCACAGCTAGTCTATCTGGAAGAATCAAAAAAAAACAAATGTTATTTAATTAGGGAAAATTAGCTATAATAATTGTATGTAAATTTTAAACAAATAAACTTTGTTTTCCAGAAAAATATTCTTCTTAACAACCTTTACTGAGATTCTGCGAAAAACAAAAATAAACCGGACGACATTCATGACGTTTGAGGAACTGTAAAGAGGTGTAAGTGTAAATAATTGGGAAATCGTCATACTTTGTTAACTTTAAAATTACGTAAAAAACTAAAATTTTACTTTGTCATCTTTCCTTAAAATCACTCAGTTTTTTGTTTACTTTTTGTAAAGTCAATAAAATAAAGTTATTTGCCGGATTCATTCGAATTTCACGGTGCCATTTCACGGATGTCATCCTCAATTACATCGGTCAACACGATCGCGATCTCGTGGGCGATATATACGAATGATCTTGGCCGACTTATCACTGCAGCGGACATATGTCTGACAGCTGCCAAAAATTTATGGCCCTCTGTTATCACTAATTGAAACTTAATCTTTACTTTAATGGTTAATTGGTTCGTGCACTTAGTCCGGTTAACGTACTTGAACACAGAAAGAAATATTTTTTATAGAAAATTTGATTGAATTTATAAATAAAAACTATTAATTTGATCATATTTTAATATAAAACTTAATTAATTTTGTGGAAATGTATATTTTAAGATGATAATTATATTTCTTTAGATATTATAGATATATTAGACATTTCACCGATTCAAATTAAATTAATCTGGATTGAGAAGATCTCGATTACTACTTTTTCTTTCTGTGTTCCCTTCCCTCCATCACCTTGCTGGCATTTCGGGGCGGTGGGCGTGGCCAGCAGCATGTCGCCTGACAGACTGAATCCGCTGATGATTATGATGATGGGCATACAATGCCAACGGGTTCTGTTCATTTTGAGTATGTATTTTGTATTTTTTTTTTTTTTTTGGTTTGTATTTTTTGCATTTGTGGCGGCGGCCGAACGCCCCAGAGCCCCAGTCAACGAACTGATCGCCGGGCCGATCAAGAAAAACTGTTTCGCTATCGGGTTTTTTCGGCGAAAAAAAGCGCCGCTGTTGCTCCGAAAAAAAGTGCAAGGTGAAGCTCTTTTTTTTCTGAACAACATAAATTTCAATTTTATTTATTATTTTATAAAATGCAGCACCGAAGCTGCTTCGATTTTCTTAACAGGTCACTAAGTCAAAAACAGCGCCGTCAGCGGGATACGGATAATAATGCCAAAAAAAAACATGACGGATAGGTAGTTGAAGATTTATAAAGCGAATTTTAAAATACACTTAAATTATTATCCTGCAATTAAATTTTTAGCTCAGATATACTTTTATTGAAATACCTCGAGGAATTCTTATTATTTTCGAAATTATTTGGATGCCTAAGCTTTTATAGCAACAATATAAAAGCAAAACTCTCTTTGAAAAAATGAAAAAAAATTAGTTCATTAAAAAGGCATTGAGCTTAGCTATATTCTAGATATACTTTATACATTTTGTGATTACAAAGTAATGGTCAATAAAGCCAAGACCGCCTGTGAGGGTACTGAAATAATAACCGGGAGACAGACATCTACATTGTGAGTGCGATAAATCAGCTTGGAAATTCATTAAACTCGCATTGAAAATGGGCGCGATAATTGCTGTCAAAATATAGACGGATTATATACATATTTTTTTCGACTTCGGGCTGCTTCTTTAACGTCTTTGCCGTGTTCCACTGACCCTGAAGAGACTCGCCGGTCATAAACTGTGTCCCAGAGAAAGTTACGCAAAAAAAAAGTAAGAAGACGAAAAGGAGAGTGAAAAAGCGGCTTTAAGAGCAGGTGTCATAAAACGAGGCACATAACGTTTTTTTGGGGCCTCACCGACAAGGTCAAGGGAAGACAACAACGGCGGACGGAGGCCTCAACGGAAGGCTTTATCTTCAGTCCGGTTATTCGGTTATTTTGAACTATTGCTCTTCTAAGCCACCGGATAATGTTACTGCAATCGAACGGCGATTGCACATCGGGGATCGGGGACCAAGATATAGCCATATAGCAGCCGCGATATGGTCACTAAACATTTGGCACACAATTGATACGTCAGCGACCCGCCGCCGACCGACCAGCTAACTGACTAACTGACTGTTGACAATTATGCTGATCCCAGTCCAAGCAATTTTTGTTGCCACTTATTTTGATGTTTCGGTTTTGCGTTAAGTTTTGTTTTTGTTGTTTTCTTTTTTGCGGCTTGTTTTTTGCCATTTCGTTTACCTGTTCGAAGCGGGCAGTGAAGTTTTTAGTTACAAGAATAGCAGGGATGGGGCTAAAGGGGCAGTTTTTTAATATTAGTTTATTCAAATTTATTTCATGTTTATTTTGATAGAACTTTTATTCCCAATCACACAATAATTAATTAATTTTTTCCCTTTAAATTAATTTATAAACTTCAAGTATAATCATCTTCAACACCATCCCCCTTTGATGAGCCTCTGCTTCAATTGGATTTAGCCGCTGGTGTCATATGCTCGTTTCTTTTGCAAAATTACAGCTGAGCACGCGATTGTCACAATTCCGAGCTTCGATGTAGTCTCCAAAATTAACCGAGAGCCACGCACAAAGGTTAAACAAAAGCGTTAAGAGCGAAGCGAGACAACCTTAAGAGCAATGTAATGGCTGTAGGCAATGGAACAGTTTAAAAAATAAATTAAATAAAATTTGGAAGGTGTAAATAGCACTACCCTGGGAGGTCTAATCAACCTGCTCTCAAAATTAGGAAAAATAACAAATATAAATCGTAATAAAGCAGAGGAAAAAGAATAAACGTCTAAAGTATATAGAGTTTCCCAATTGCCTGTTAAAATTAACGCTCACAATTACCGGTGTCCATACAGCTGCAGCTGCTTCGCAGCTCTTGGCCAACAGCAGCTTAGAGTTGTAGCGGCTAAAAGCCAACAAAGCGTGCTGCTGCTGCTGCTGCTGTTGGCCATATACCATTTCAATAGAGCGTTTCTGGTACCCGGACAATACCAAGTGCAACAATAGAGCGAAACTTAACAGTTGCTGCGCTGAGATTTCGTTTAAGAACGTGCCGCCTCGGGGGCAGCACAATATAATAATTATAATAATAATGATTATGATAATGAATGTGATTCAAGACTTGATTCAAGACTCGATTCAGTCACCCCTCCCCCGTTTCCCGCATCTTTTAAGACCATGTAAACACTTTTGTTTATGCAAATAATTGCCATTCCTTGCGATCCACGCTCACTTCCTCGTACGCGCCACAATTGGCATCACGTGTCGCCGTCCGTATCTCAGGGGGATCCCTACTGCTTTGTAAGATTGGGATTGGTATTAAGACCAGGCCCAATTAGCCGTAACAAAGGGCAATGCTATGGGCATGTCCCACGAAAAACAAATCGCAGCAAAAGCAACCGGTTTTCTTGGACAGCAGCGGGACGTGCCTTCGCCGCAATTTTGCATTTAAGTTATCGCATTTCGGCCCTTAATTAAAGCATTTACAACTGATTTTCGCCCTGGATAAGGACCCAGCCCCGAATGGAGGACTTTAATGGGAGAGAGAATTGCTGCCGGCTGGCCAGCTGAAGGTTAGGAGAACTGGATCGAGATGAAAGGGAAAATTTTAAGCAGGACAGCGGAAATCCTGGGGAGAAACCCGCAGAATGGAAAGTAAACTTGTAATCGATATAGGAAAAGGTTTGTATTCTGTTATGTATGGCTCCACTTAAGTTTTATTAGTGGAATTTCTTTTAATGGGCTTTAATTGTAATAAATTTTGCTGCTCTTTCCCAGAGAGCTCTCTTTAAAAATACATTTCGTTAACTTTTGGTCGTTGAAATTCTGTGTCAACGTCTTACGAATTCCAACGCAGAGTGGCCAAAGAGCTAAGCACGATCTTGGCAAGGCCTTAATGCCAGCATCTGGTTATATAATCGCATGGCACACACACACGCAGAAGCTGGTGTTGCCAAAGAGTCCGCATTGCCGCCGAGGGAACTCTTCTTCTAGAGCCACTTGAGCTGCATCGACAACTACCGCGCCTTTTTCTGTTTCTGTTTGAGCCAGGCCAACACACAAGACATAGAATTGGCCAAAAAGCTTAAGCAAACGCTGGTCGGCCAGCCTGCCAGCCTGCCCGCCTGTCCGCCTGCCTGCATGTGTTAATTTATGCTCACTCTCCCGGCTGTCGGGCATCCATGGCGGCTACTTGATTTCGCACTCGAAGCCACTCCACTCCATGTCGCTATCACTGACCGCTTCAAACCACTCGGGAGCGAGTGAGTTCATTCAGCATTTTGTAGCTTCACAGAGAGGCACAGGAAAAAAAGTTGGGAACTTCTTAAGATGAACAGTTTATAAATAAATAAAATTAGGAAGTACTTCTTGTTTAGTACTAAAACAATCTATGATAATTCTTTATCAATTTTTAAATACAAATATTTATAAAATTCTTAAGGAACAAAAGGAACTCAATTTCTTGCTGTGCCTCACCAATTGATTTGGCAACATTTTCATATTTGCTTTGAATGAGCTTCTGGCTGTTATTTTTGGTTGCATTGGTCTGCGTTAGTCCGAGTATTCGGCTAATAGTGCTGGCCAGTGTTGCTGGCCACCGCGCTTTCAATTGCCAATTTTAATTTTGCCTTTTTGCCTCACTTCTGTTTTTAATGCTGCTGTTGCTGCCTGTTATTTGTCGTGGCCTGTGTTATGTCCGAGCATTGCATTAGAATTGCCATTTGCCATTGCCCAAGCCCAAGGCATTTATGGAGACAACAGCTTCCTCAATAAAACATTAATTCGCAAGATTATCTCGAGCTGAGCTGGTCTTTGTCTCAGCATGAAAGCGAAACGAGTTGCCCATAAATCCCAGCATCATTGTAAATCCCTATCCGATCATCACGTCTCTTGGCAGAGTCACATATTGCCCTGGCACTGGCACTGGCGTTGGCACTGGGCAAACATGGCTCTTAAGCCTGGCCAATAGTCAAGTGCAAAGCGCTTAAAACATAATTCTATATGAGAGCGACAGAATGCAATCGAAAATGCCTATGGAAAAACTGAAGTGAAACCCAAACCGTATCCGAAATCGAATCGGAAAAAAACCTGAAAAAATAGAGAAAAGCGAAACGTAAACAAAACGGAGCCTGGGCCCCAAGTCTAAGCCAAGTTCAGAGTATTGCTGCCTCTGTCTCCGTCTCTGTCTGGCGAATGTTCTTGGCCATGGTTACTTGGCCTGCTCGCTGTTTGCTTTTGCACACTTGGCTGCCTTCGCTCCAAGTAGCGACTTGGCTTGGCTCACTCGGCGTATACGCAATGTCGGCCATTGCAAAGAACGCTATATAGTTTCTGCTCGTGAGTGAATGAGTGTGTGTGCGAGAGCGTCTGTGAGTTTCCTTGATTTACATCTGCGCTTAGTTGGCTTTTCGACTTTTAGTTTTCAAGTCTGCCACTAAATTGTTTTTATTTTTTTGTTTACAGTTTTTACTGCTGCTGCTACTAGTTGGTTTTTCCTTTCAGCCAAAAACAAAATGAAAAAAAATAAATAAATAAAGACTCGTTTTCAATTTTTCGGTTGCAGTTCTTGGATGACCAGTTTGCGGTATTTTTATTTTTTCTTTTTTTCCCCCAACTTTAATCTGTCAATGCAACTAGCTGGGCTTTTGATTTTGGCCAAGTTTTAACAAGTGCCTGACCAATTTGGCCGTTGATATTGACTTTAGTTAGCTAATTGAGCATTTAATAGCATTTTTCCTTAATTCAATTTTCTTGTCGACTGACGAAGGTGATAAAAGTTTGAAGTCTTGTCATTGAAGTTGTTTCCTTTTAGGGAAAGTTTGGAAAAATATACATTTTTTTGTGGGTTTAAAGAAATTAGCATATTGTAATGGCGAAAATAAGTTAAATATATTTAATACAAAATATTTTAAACTTGTTAAAATTGTTCTGTGGAATATATAAAAATTCCGAAAAAATGAATAGAACTAGTTAAGAAAATCATTTAAATTTACGTAACTCAGAACAGACAATAGGCCTTAAAAAGTTTCTTAATATTTGATTTTAGTTTTTTAAAGATTTTCCCAAATTCCCATTTGGATATTTAATTACTAGATTTTCTTCAATCAATTCATAATTTCCCAAAAATTTTCCATAAATTCATTACTGCTTTTTTGCTTCATGCTGATATTGTTCCACTAATTGTTTTCTGGCTGCTCTGGCTCTTAATTCCGTGTCTTGTTAATTCCTCACTTTATTCTTACGAATGACTGGCATGTTTTTAGGTTTTTATATATAATTAAGTGGACTGTACTTACTATTGCTAATCCTAACTCCATGAGATATCAGCATGGAGAGCGGCGTACCCCTGTGTGTCACATGGGGGCGAGACCTCCGCCCCGTGGCAGTTGTGGCTGTTGGGGTTCCCTGTGATGGCAGTTGTTGTTGCTGCTGCTGCTGCTGCTGCGGTTGCTGTTGGAGTTGCTGATGCTGATGCTGCTGCTGCTGTTGCTGTTGATGTTGCTGCTGCCGTCGATTACGCCCACAGGTGGCCCAGTCAAGGATGTGATCTCTAGCGGTGCATCCATATCGCAGGTAATGTTTTTCCAAGCCCATAATTCAAGTCTAACGGGAGATGGTACAGAGAAAGAAATATGTATAATAAATATCAATTAAATTGCTCTTGATTCGAGCGTAAATACATATATAAATAATTAATTAAATATAGTTTTATTCGTTTATAAATATTGAATGTTATAAATATTGCTCGATTTTCCATAGAACTAACTTGTTTAAGGGATCATAATTTACTTTGTGAATATGGAAATATTCATTGATAAAAACACCATAATAAAAAACTAATTCAATTAAAAATGTAAAGAGGTTTTATCAGCACAAAATCACAATAAAATAGTTAAATAAAGTTAACCGCTGATTAATCTATTGCTGAAATATTCAAATTTACACTTTTAAATATTACAATATTACAATTTTACATTTAATTAAATTAATATTCTTTTAGCTCTGTGTAGCAATAAAATCTACTTGAAATTAAAGCTTGTTTTGAGGCGGATTAGTTCAATGCAGTAAATAAAACGAGCTGCGGGGATATTTATGGAAAGCAATTAAAATCTAATTTAATATCTACAGTGTCTGGCAAGCACTTCCTGAGGTCAGTGTCTAATGTTAGCCAAGAGGTTCTACCAACAAACAAACCAGCCAACAGGAACTAAAGGCCTTGGCACACTCCTGTAAAGATTTCGGCAGATTAGCTCCGCAGAAACCGCAATAAGTCGTGCCATAAATTTCATTTCAACAATTTAATCACATATGTTTTTATTAGCCGAGCCGGGAGCTGTAAATACATTTGTCACTCGCTCGGTGGGTACGTGATTGCACGGGGAACCCTCTCCGTTGGCAGGTCGTTACCTGAAGCCACAGACAATATGCTAATTGGTGGCTGCTGCTGTCCGGCATAGTTTCATTTGCTTACTAATTGAAAATGCAGTCTATAAAATGGAAATTTTCAGGCGGTCCAGGAAAACGTGAAGAACGCAAAGTTCTGATAAACTAAAAGCGGAACCGAAACACACACCAATGCACGTGAGCTATAAATTCAGGCTTTGTATGTTTATGGTGCAGAAATGTGGCTTTAATTAAAGGTTCCATAGATAGCTTGTAGTAAACGTGCCGATTATATGAAAAGAATGATTTGTAAAGATTTGTAAAGAAATAAATAAGGATTTCAAAGCAATAATTGCCTTTCATTTGTATTTAAATTAAGACTATAAATAACTCAAGTTTACTTATATAAAAAGGGTTTAAGGACTTCTAGAATATTTTTATTTAATTACAATTTTCTTTGTATAATTAAATAAAAAGAACACAAGGAGCTTAAGAACTCTTGGTTCAGTTCAATGAATTCATTTACTCATGAGTCTCTAATGCTAATGCTTTAAGAATAGACCTTGGCATAAAAGTAACAAAGAAAAGTAAATTGAAAAACTTTCCATGGGAAGCACAGTGGCAACAAAACAAATGACTCAGGCAACGAACTTTGCATACTTGGACCTATGCTTAAAGTGGACTTTCATTTAGCTTAGCTCTATTTTTGTCGCTCTCCGTGTGAGCTCATAGCCAAGAGCTTACCAAGATCTCCATTTGAGCCGCATCTCAACTGAGGGCAAATTATATTTAATTGACTTCTGACATAACTGAAATAATGTTAGTTAAACATTTTTCGGCGCTGCTGTCACAATTGAACGATTTTGGTTTATGAACAAAATTGTGTAAAATGAAAAAAGCAACAACAAAAACAAAAAAAAAAAAACGAAAGAAAAAAATATTTAAACACAATTAATGACATTTATATATTTTGTTTACTTTGTTTTTGTGGATTTCTGTTGTTGTTGCTGCTTTCTGCTGCGTATCTTTTAGTTTTAATTGCAGCCAGATTGTAAACCGTTTTGGGCCAAGACTCTGCTGCCTTAATTTGTGGCATTTTGCAGGGCAAATATTTAGCTGTACGCTTAATGAGCATAAAATAATTAAGGCCGCATTTAATTTGCCTCAACAAAAGAGCAAAAAAATAAAGAAGAATTGCTCTCAAGGGTATGGAAAGGGAAAGGTTGCGGAAACAGGAATCACAATCGACGACGGCAAGGCTCCGGGACTTAACGACTTCATTCGAAGTTCAACAGTCGGAAGTCGGCATAATTTATTATTATCTTCTGAGGCTGCCCAATGGCCACTTGAAACACACTCCTTGCCCACAAAATCACGCCCCAATGGCCAGCGCCAATCCATTAAGAAGTCCCCACAAAAAAAAAAAATAAACACTTTGAGGGGAAAAAAATTAAAAAGTGAAACACGTTTCTTTACAATTTTTGTGCTTATTGGCCACGGCCTGGTCACCTGGCTAGCTGGCCGTCTGTCTGTCTGGCTCTCGCCGGCTGGCTAGCTGACTGGCTTCTTTGGCTTATTATGCAATTTGAGAGAGCAACACGAGACTGGATTGGTATGGTTAGAAAGTCATTAAAAAATAGCACAAGCATTTGCGTAAAGAAATTTCAAAATGCCAAATGCGAAAATTTGATTGACCTAAATACGGTTTTATAACCACATCGATATCCACATCCACATCCAGTATATATGGCAACTGGATGTGTTGCAATTGCCCCATGCCACATGCCACTGTGCCGCTGTCCAGCGAAGCTTTCTAACAGCTGACGACGACGACGACGGCGACGATACCCAACCCGATTCCAGCACCAGCTCCAGGTCTAGCCAAGAGACTGGGCTTCAGCCTCACTTTCAATTGCAGCTTGCACAAGGCAAAAACAGAGGTTCTTTTATTTTATAATCTCAAAAAGATCATTAAAAATTTACAAATACTCAAAAGGTCACTATTATAACAATTAAATGCAGAGTTCTTACGATACTTATATTCTTGTCTCATTGTCTGCTTTATTTCCATATAATATTTGTCTCTGTGCATTGGCAGAAGTAGGTTGCTTGGCCAGCAGGCCACCAAGATACGGAGACACTGAAGTTAGCCGCTCTGTCTGCCTGAATTCGAGAAATACAAAAATAAGTCAGCGTTCGTTGGCATTTGCCGAAATGTTGCTGCAGTTGCAGTTGCCGTTGCCGATGTGGATGTTGCATGTTGCTCGCGTGCATTTCTAAGTGTGAGTCAAGAGGTGCGCCTTCTTTGGCGCCTAGACTATATTGGCCCGATTTGTGAACAATTTTCCCGGCCTGATATCAGTTTCGGGAAAACCAACATTTGAGCTGGGAGTTTCATTAACTTTAAATGGTTAATAAAATTAGGCAAAGTGTTGGCGATTACTGGAAATATATATTATGGAAATATTTGAGAAAAAACAACTTAAAAAATGTATGTAAAAATAGTGATCCCTTTTTATGTTGTTGTGTGTTATGTGTGTAGTTCATTAAAAAAAAAAATTGCAATTAAAATTAAAAATTAAATTTCAAGAAATAATTTTCCCCTTCCTTAAATTTCCCAAAATGAATATAAAGATTCCCATTAATCATCGAAGGCAGACACCTGCCTGTAAGAAAACCGAAAAATATTTAAAAATTTAATAAAATTTTATGATTTTGATTTAATAACTTCTCAGGTATTGTACCTCCTGGGGTCTGCCGCTACACGTCTGTATAAATACTACCAAAAAATGTTTCCCCCGCTACTACCATGTCGAGTGCATCTCAAGTTCGCTGCTTTCCTTGAGTCATGTTGCCTCTTGCCAAACAGTAGCCAGCGACCAGCCACTGGAGCTGCAGTACCTGCTTCTCCGCCTGTTTGTCTCCATGTTTCTCTCTCCTCTCGGCAGTTGTTTGTTTTGGTTGCTGCGGCTGCTTCTGCTGCTGACTTAATAATTTCACACAGCAGTTTCAGGTTGCCGTCTGCAGTCTGCATTTTGCAGTAGTGCGAAGGTCACGCGCCACTTTTCTCTTTGCTGGCTCTTGCATTTATCCCCAGATCCAGTTTGGTGCGAGAGTGCGAGATTTTCGGCCTGTTTTATGCATTTTTAATAAATTTCTGCTTAATTTTGTTGGCAGCCAAAGCTTTATAATTTTATAGTTTTTTTTTTTTTGTTTCCCCATTCGTATTTATTACATATATAAAATATCAATTTTTTTGGGGAATCATCAGCGCTTCCTTGTGCTGCGCCGCCTGATTACAGAGAGCGCTCTTGAATGGCTTCATAAGCCATGGCCAAGTGGAGGAACCAAAGAGCTGAGCCCTCGAAAGGGCCTGGCCTTTCATAATTGGCATCGTTGGGAACGCGTTGATTGGCAAATTGTATGCAATTATTGAAACTGCGCAGGCAGTCCTTTTTTTCGGTTTCCGATTTCACATCCCAAAGGGTTCGTTCATCTCGCCACTGCTGTTGACATTGAGATAAACATAAAAATCTTTACGGAAGTTTCCGAGATCGAACCCAGAAGTGGTTGGTCGCTCATTTAGCTCTAATTGCAGCCTGAACAACGGGGCAGGGCATTTATTTGGCTTTGCCCCCACCGCTACACGGAAAATAAAGTTTTGATCTACAAAAAAAATCAATGGAATCTGGTAAAATATAATTTTAACTAATTAATTAACCTTTTTATTACAAAATATTTAAAATAAACTGAAGTTTTTTTTTTTTATTTGCTGCACGAGTTTTCCGCTTGACAGCGCCACACTTTCCTTAGCCCGCAGTTGAGCTCTTCTTATGCCACATATACTATATGTCTATAAAGTTTTGTTCAGCGAAAGCTTTCATACATATTTACATGTGTTCATTCATAGCTCACCCGGCCAGGCCAAGCGCAACAAATCATTCTTTAAATGGTAGTAACTGCAGCCATGTAAACAATTTAAATGGCATTAAGTAATGCAACATTCACATTCAACTTGATGTAATAATAATTATAATTATTGTTGTTTTAAGAAATTGAAAGAAATAAGTGTAGCAAGTTCAGAGTGAAAATTTTGAAACGAAAGACTTAGGCAACGAACTTGACATTGTGTGTGAATAAAAAAGGGAATAAATTCTAAGTTAGTTAAAGGTTCTGGGAGCATACACTAAATGTTTCTTAATGAAGAGAACATTGCCATTGTTTTAATAGAAAATTAAGTTATTAAGGTCTAAGACTACATGTAATTTAAAAATAATTTAAAAGAAATTAAACCTTTAAATACTATTTAAGCACAAAGTTCAAATACATTTTTAAATTTAGAAGAAAGGCGCTTGCCTTTTTCTTTGACTTCCCTTTTCCAAGAAATATATAAGTATATTATTATTAAAGATATTATTAATTTTATATCTCTAATTATCAATATTTTATTTGAGTTCAAATTAGTTTGTTATCATTTTTCAGAAGCCCCATTAATTAATAACTCTTGTCAATTTGTTGCTTTTCAGTTTATCCTCTTCATTAAGCTCTCATCTTCAATTCCACTTGACTATTTGCTTCGGCATTTAACACGCGCCCTGTTCAAGCTGAGAGCTGAGAGCTGAGAGCGGCTTAAAAACATTAACAAGATTATTGCGAACGTCATGGACTCTTGTGGCAGTTGCAGTTTCAGTCACAGACTTGGCCAAAAGCCGTGGCCAATCGCTGAAGCGTGGCCGGCCGCTCCATCAACGGCAACATTATTGGCAAACATTTTCCAATACTCGTCAGCAGGCTGCGTCGAGTGTTGTAATTTATACGAACTCACTCTCTCGCCATCTATTTTTGGGCACATTTTATGGGCCATTTTCGGCATTATTTTTCTTTTGATTTGGCAAAACCATTCGCGAAATGCTCCAATTACGCCCGAGAATTTCCAACCTAAAAAAA
>VNJS01003817.1:0-21420 GCA_008042575.1 Drosophila watanabei | reverse complement strand
TATACAAATTATTTGATATTTGTCAAATGCTAAGCCATTAGTAAGAACCAACCATAAAGGAGACTGCCTTGGCAAGGCACTGGGAATAAAAATGGGTTTGATATTGTATTAACTAAATAAATTATAAGCCAACATGTTTAAAAAACAATTGAAAATTTTTAGGCCTTTTTTAGAGTTATAAATTAATGAAATGAATAATTTTAAATAGCGCTAAAAGCCGAAAAAATATCAATTTGAGAAAATAGTCCGATTGGATATATCGATAAGTACATCGTACTCAAAATTTACAAATATATGATATGCATCAATTAAAAATATCATAAATGTTGATGTATCAAAATTTGATACATAGAAAGATCAAGGCTTTAAAGATTAAATATTTAAAATATACTACTGTCCCTTTGTTGTTGGTATTAAATAGTTTAATCAAAAATGTACAGCAACCTTAAAAAATCAATTTATATAACAACATTCCCGTCACAAATCGATATATATATTTTTTACCATCCTCAACGAAAAACTATTTATAAATAATTTTGCTACCCTGCTAATTTTCTTTAAAAATATAGTGCTTATTTTTCCGCTCAGTGCATTCTAAGAGGTCCAAGGAGTGTATTTTTTGTATCTGTCCTCCACAGATCATTTGTCAAGTGGACACTGTCGTTTGTCATAAACGTCGATTCGCTGCGGCCCATTAGGACAAATGGGCCAATTGCCCGTTTTGGCTATCGCTGGCGGAGCACTCCGCTGGCTAGTCACCACTCTCCCTCCTCCAGTTCCCTTTCCTCTATCAGAGTTTGGCCACTCACCTGCTGACGTTGTGCCCGCGACCGGGACCGTGGAGGTGGTCACCGAACTGGGATTCGCAAAGGTGCGCACTTGAGGACGAAAATTGAATTTGGCCCCCGATGCCTTGGTGCCCAGGCCGATGTTCTCCTGGTGCGATTTGCCGCTCCTCAGGACGATGTATACCTGATGTCAAAGGAGGAAAGGGAGAGATCATGGTGGAAATGGGAGTAAACGACGAGAGGGGAGGAGGAAGGAGAAGGAGGCACTTACCTTGCTGCCAAAGATTAGGGCCAGCAGCAGGGTCACCGTCAACTGGGTGTGGCAGAAGAAGATTATGTACAGCAAATCCGGATTGGCGGGGGACTGAAGAAAGAGCCTGTAATTTAAGTTTATAAATAATTAATATTTGGGTTCTTATCTATAATTTTCTCTAAAGATTATAAAGACATTTCCAAATATTTCCATACTTACATGGACACATTTAAGAAGCAGGTGAGCAGAAACTCATTGTAGATGGCCATCGATATGAAGCGGCTCTCGTTGAACTCCGATGGTGCCTTTCGCACCATGATGCACAGGCGAACGCCCCAGGCCAGGAACAGGACCTCCACTGTTGAAAGAGCAAAAAAACAAGACAGGGCCAGGGATTAGTTGAAGTCGAATTAACAAACTCGCTGTAATTACATTATGATTAAGTTCCCCCTTCTGTTGGCCAGAAAAACTAAGCTTGTTGGCAGTGGTAGCTTCTCTTAATAAACTGTTTTTTTTTTCTTGGGCAGCGAAATGAAAATGCATGTATTATTATTTTTTGCTCTTTTTGGGAAATGTTCAGGGTTGCAATTATAAATGTAATACGAGCTCTGGCTTGTTGCAAAGTCAAATGAAGTTATTTAGCATCTGGCAGCTGCAGCAGCGCGAGTGCATGATGAACGGCGATAATTGTTCTGCAGGATAGAAGGACTCGCTGGAGCACTCGCGATTGCCTCAACTTTTTTAATTAAGCGAGCTAGCAAGTGGAACGCAGCGATTCCTTGAAAAAGCCACTCACCCATGGCTCGAACATGGATTTTGGCACGGACCAATATCTCTGGTAGGGCAGGAAAAAGGGCGGTAAAATCCTTCAATTATATATATTGAAGAGAACCAACCATTAAGGTGTTTTGTGAATATTCAAATAGCTTTTAAAAAAGACTTTTTGGGAGTTAAAATACATTAAAACCTCTCAATATTTAATATATATTATTTTAAGTACTTTAAAGTATTTTAAAAAGATTTCAATAACATTAAAGAACCACCCTACTCCCCTAGATAGCTTTAACACGCTCCAGTGACTTTTACTACCCATAAAAAAGTGGGAAAAGGAAAAAGAAATCAAAAGGAGCAGCTATTGAAAAGCTAGTGAAAACTACTCGAAGCAGCAGGTGTTCCTTCGAGCGCCTTTTGCTTTTGGTGGTTGGCCAGGCAACGAACGTATATTTGCCATTGCACTTTTGCATTCCGCCTTTTGGCGCCCTCGAAATTCATATTTGCCGGCCAACAATGCGTATACGTTACGAGGCCATTGTATTTCGGGCTGCTCTCTCTTTTGTCGCCACCTTGAAAAGGTGGCCCCCTCCGGAGGCCAAACAAGCTGCAGACCAGGCATATTGAATTTTGGGGTTCCCCCACACTTACTCGAGGTGAATGTGTAGTCCCACCAGTCCGTTTTGCAGAGAAACGCCTTCAGGTCATCGGCAGTGCGTCCCACGACCACGTCTGGCGGCGAGACCAGAGTCCTCACCAGCAGGCAGGTGCCAATGGCCCCGCAAATGATGCCCAGTCTCTTGAGCAGAGCGGCATCTGTGATTTTCACAGCCTTGGCAGAGCGCACACGGAAAATTACCGATATCCTAGGGGGGAAAATTACGGAATATTGCAGGTATTTAAAGCTGTTTTGTAGTTGACTATATCTTACCGCCAGGTCTTTAGCATCAGAGCTCCATAGGTCAGGGAGAAACCTATTTCGCGGAGCCAAATGCGAGCAGTGCAGGTATAGAGGTTGGGATTGGGATACATCACAATGTTCTGGAAGTACGAAATACATTTAAGATCAAATTAAAAGGGAATGTAATACATAAATATATAAATACATATAATTAAATACCTAAAGAGACCTTCAATTTCTCATACTTTTATTCAATTTCAAGTAAGTTCTTTTTCTGTGGAGGTACGGCTTCCTTTCACTCAACTTCAATCACGAAAATATCCTGTAATATTGCCTCGCTGAAGCCCCTCCCCGAACAGTTTCCCCTCAAAATATT
Organism: Drosophila watanabei; assembly: GCA_008042575.1. NCBI lineage: Eukaryota > Metazoa > Arthropoda > Insecta > Diptera > Drosophilidae > Drosophila > Drosophila watanabei. Next base: position 18,331 of record VNJS01003817.1, on the reverse strand, counting down.
GCAAGCTTAATACTTTTAAAATACGCTTTATTGATATACATTCAAGTTTTGTATTTGTGACTCATTCTGAGGGAAATAATAGGCATTGGCTAATGACATGGATGATGGCAGACAATCGGGTTCAATGGAATCCAGCCACACATGTGACAATAGGCCTCGACCTCCTCCTGCCTTCCAGCTTTTCTCCTTCGTATATTACAGCCCGTCAAGGACAATAGGCTGGGTGATCCAAGGATTTGACTTCTATTTTTGGTGCCTTCTTTCTCTTCACGCCTTGCACATATTAAAAATCATAAGGCAAACTCTGCTGACAGCAGGACCCTCATCGTGTGTCTATTGTTAGAGATACTAAATAAATCTGCCACAAATAAATATACACAGTACATAAATAAATCCCCCCCTGGACTCGCTTAAAGTTGTTGTTTATTTGGCCAGCATCCTGCATCCTGCCATGGCAGCCCATTAGTTTGCATTCTCTCTCAGGCTCTGTCTGGGGCCATAAATCAATCAAATTAAATTGTGTAGAAATTGATGGGAATTGGGTTCGAGAGTTCCGTTTGGCAAGCGGTTTGCTATCTCATTTTTCACCGCATGCAAATTGTGCGGCGATTTATGGCTTCGAATTTTGAATGAATCCCACTTCCCCCCGGCGCTCCATTGAGTCGTACATAATAATGTTCAACAGACTCTTTTGGCTGCCGAAATGTTTCAGTTTTCGGTCTGCATCGAAGGCTCTTAATTAATTCGACACTGCAGTGAATGCCATCGATTATGCCACTCAATTGGGATCAAATTTCTGGTTTATTTATTAAAGAAATTTATTAGAGAGTTTTCTTAAAGATTTTTTGTACTTTTTAGAAAGCTTCTTAGAGTAATATTCAATCAAGTTTTCTATTCCTCTGATAAGCTCCTTCAGTTTAGTGTTCACTCCATTACCTAATCCTTAAACATTTATTGAAAACACTTTGCTAAAAGACATCCTTAAAGACTCACTTACCGTGCAGTAGATGAAGAAGGCGCCCAATGCAATGACCCTCAACAAGGCAGGACTGGCGGCCCTCACAACCTGTAAGAAAATACGAAACAAAACATTTCCAATTAGTCCTTGGACGAAAAAGTTTGTAAATTTAAATTGAAATCGTTTAATCCGCACAATTTCACAGGGCTGGAAGGAAGAGAATCAGTGCAGGACTCCGCTTCAAAGTTGGACATGAACCCTACCCGCTCCACACACTCTTGGCAGGATGTCGGGCGGCATGTTTAGCGCCATTTAATTAGTTTGGGCACAAACACACTCGCACACACACTCCAGCAAGGACATGGGGACAGAAGGACATTGAAGGGAGAGACACAAATGCGACAGAATCGCATTACGAATGAAAACAGTTTAGTTGGCCAGTTGCCTTGGGACGCGAGAAGCGGGCAAGTGGAACAGGATAGAAATGTGGCTGCAGAGGTCGGGCTGGGGCCAGGACTGCGGACTGGGGACACCAGACAGCCCACAAATGTCAGACAGCGACAAGGGAATAGAATAACTCACTTCCTGCACACTCAAGCTCAGAGCCAAAGCACAGAGGGAATTAGGAGAGAAATTTAGAGAACAATTAAGCAAACAAAAAATTATATTAAATTAATTATTTCTAGTAAAAGAACCTTTGTTAAATTTATTTAATAAGTAATTTTCTATTATTCTTGATAAAATGATTTATAAACTACTTCCATTTAGTTCGTTTTCTCTCAGTGTCTCTATATTACATCCGCAGTGCACGACAAAGTTGCGAATGGTTCAAGTCCCGAGTGCCAGAGACAATTGGACGCCGCCAGCTGCCTGGACTCGCTGCTCTCGTCCTCCTAATGAGCGCCTGACACTCTCTGCATGAAGTCAGGACCTGGGACCCTCCTACGTGCATCCTGGCGACAGGAAGTGGGCAGCAGCATGAACGTGGACGTGGGCGTGGGCAAGCTGTGCGAATGTTTGCACTTCCGTTTATGCGCGACAATATCCGCTGCCCGCCTGTCATCGGACAGGATGTCCTGTCCGAGCCACGTACAAAATTAACTCGATTCTAACAATGCTAAGCCGCTTAGCGGCTCAATGATGACAACAGCTTAGGTTTTGGCCCGGCCCCAGGATCAGCGGAATTTGACAGAGCCATGAGCAAGCGGGGAAAACAATAAAAAAAATAAATGGAATCAAAAATATAGACTGAAAAATAACAAGGGAACAAGCTGACCGGGGATAATGCCATTATAATGGCTTAACAATTTCGGTTGCGACTGACGGTGATTTATCAGAGCTTTTAATTCCACAACTGTGATTCGGAGCTCGTCCTGCCAGTGTGTGGCTTTTGCCAAAGCGGATTAGGAAGGATGCCTTTACCTAGGAACACAAACAAGCTCTAACAATTTGGCTTTGAAAATAAACGAAATTGTTCAACTCTTGATTAGACTGAGTGGAACTTAATTCAAATGAATTTTCTTTATAAACTAGATTGAAATTTTATTTAAATAAGTTGGCAATTATTAAAATTTAAACAGAAAACCTTAGAAAATAAACCTTTATTTGTAATTAACTAAATTTCCCTTGCTTCCTTCATCGTCAGCAAAAAAACACTGAACTCTAAGCCAATGCTGTCTTGATTTCTCGCCCAGATTTCTATCGGGGCGTTGAAATACTTATGGCTCCCCGAGGGGATGCTCCCGGCGGTACTCACCTTAACCTGCTGGTAGCGGAAGGTGAACCAGGCCGCCGGCGGCAGGAGGCCAATCACGATGCAGGCCAGCGCCAGGATGCTGGTGCGCATCGGCCAGTTGAGGGCGGCTATGCAGGGCGAGGAGTCCTCGCAGGAGTCGCATCCTTCGGCGCACGGCAGGCACTCGTACTCGCTGTTGCTATTGTACGTCGAGTTCTTGCCCTAATACATATTTAATGAGAATAAGGCTCTTACAACGGCCACTTGGCACCTTAGGCATCGGAGGCTGCAGCTCCGGCGGAGACTCACCAGCATCAGCTTCTCGTACTCCTCCTCCAGCAGGCTCCCGTTGAAGAACTTGTGCTGGGACACCACGTCGGGAAAGTAGAATCCCTTGCGGCACAGGCATTTGTAGGAGCCGCGCCGAAAACCCAATCCCATGATGGCCTCGCACTGCGAATGGAAAAGCAGGGCGAAATGAGAGATGAAAATTAAGTGCTGACTGCGGAAAATTCGAGGGTCGGCACTGTGGGAAAATGGGGTCTTAAGTGTGGAATTGGAATTAATAAGAAATATATTTATAACAAAGGGAATTGAGGTTGAAGCTGTGTCTGTTGAGAATGCAATTAAGTTTAGTTATTTTTCTATGAAATCTTGTGGCACAAACTCTTATGATTTTTTTATTTTATTTATTAAATTATAAGTTTAGAATGTTAGTTTCAATTTTTAGAAGGTACAAAAGGCTGATTAATTGTTGAAACATTGATACAAATTTAGATATGGCTTGCAGAAACTTTTCAGTTCAATTTTCACTTCAAAATTCTCTCAACATTTATGAATAATCTTGTATACAAATCAATGATAATTTCTCTCTGTGTACTCTGCTTACCATTGTGGTCCTCTGCTTGCACTTGTCGGTGCCAGCAAAGATGTTCAGCGGTCGCTTGGTGCCCGGCGTGTGGCGCTGCGGGCACTGGTCGATGTCCACGCGCCGCAAGTCAATATCGATGCCAGATGTGCCCCTGGAAAGGGAGAAGAGAAACAAACACAAAGCACAGAGTCAGCAGAAGGCGTTAAAAATTTATGTTATTAATTTGTCAGGCCAACAATCAACTGGGCGGCACTTAAGCCAAATGGCGCCATTTATAAGCTCGATTCAATAAAACCTGTGTACCGTCATCCGGGGTATATTTATGGACCCGGTCCCAGTCCCAGCTCCCAGTTCTAGCTCTACGCTTTACTTTCCCTAGTCCCCGGCGATAACAAACAATAAATTGTAACTCTGATTGTGCATATGTCTGGGCGATGGCGAGGATTTCGCACAAAAAAGGGATAAACTAACATGCGTGCTTGCTTCCGGTGGCCCTTCTCCACAGTCTGAAAACGAGCTCCGGAAGAAGGAAAAATATAGGAGAAAATTATTTTCTGGCTATTGCTGATGGGTATGGGCTGCGATGTGGGGTTAAGGTTGGCCTTGTCGTTTTACAAAGACATAAAGCCATGAAAAGGGTGCACTAAGCTGTCGCTGGGGCAACTCCCTCGTCAGGATATAGTTGAAACCCAATATGCCTCCGCAAAGGTCGCCGCCGGCAATGGCCCTGGCAATGGGCAGCCACCCAATTACACGCATACCTAAGCAGAATCCAGAGGAGTCGTCCTGCGGCCAGACAGCTGGAGGTCCTCGGCCGGAACACATGTAGAATTTTACGCATAATCTCAGCCCGCCCGCTTGTCCGCATTTTCACGCCTCGTCCTTTCGCCAGCTTTTCGTCAGCTTTGTCCATGTTTTCCCTTTTTCTTTTTCCCCTTTTCCCTTTTTCCCATTTTTCCTAGAAGAAGTCAAGGCAAGTTTTGCTGAGCATGTGTGGCATGATCCCTTTGGCAGTTGGTTTTGGTGTTTGTTTTGCGTTTCTCTAGAGTCCTTGAAGACTTTTTTGTGCCAAAACTGCAGGCTGAGGAATTTCTCTTTGAGAGGATTTTTTCATAGTTAAGTTTCATATTTTTTGAGAAGAGTTTAAGTTCATGAAAACAATTTAAGGGTAAAATATCTTTAGACTTGAAATCGCTGATGATATTTTAAAATTATTAAAAGCAAGTCTATATTAAAAGTTCACTAAGAACATATTTGATATTATTTCTAAACACTATAAGCAATACAACAATATATAAAACATGTTATAACCTGTCCTTTTAAAAAACCCGAATTGAAATATTTAAAAACACAACCTAAGGTATACATAAAATATTATTGAGGCAGGGCAGGGTGTAGATTCATTTCATCAAAGGGAAAAGTTCCTCTTACGCACTCTTCGCTTTCCTTTTTCCCTTCCTTTAAATGGCCACCCACGGTGGGCCATAATGGGTTTGTCCCGGCGATATCCGGTGGCCAATGCCTTGGATTTCGGTTAAGGAATCGAGTTGGGAGTCGGGTCGGGTTCAGGCTCGGATTCGGGTTCGGAATAATGGTGCATGCGAGGGGCGGCTGTCAGTTAATATTGACATATCAGTTTGTATTTATTTGATTGTTTCTGACAACTTATTGATTGCGATTCGGGAAAAAGGGACTGGCTCTGGCTCTGCCTCTGCCTCTGCCTGGGAAGTGCACAGCGACGGGACTGCACAATGGCCATATTACATTATCGTAATGATTATGTTAATTCCCGGCCAGTTGATCCCAACGCCTTTATGTCCGGGACCCGAATGGCCTTTTTCGTTTCGTCCTTTTGCCAGGATACGCTCACATATGTACACATACGTGCTTGTATGTTATTTCTTCATTCTTATTTCGCATTTCTATTTGCTGTGGTTTCAGTTTTCCCTGCTCATGTCTTCCTTATTCGGCCTTTGTCCGTGTCTGGCTTTGTTGTTGTTGACAGTTTTTGAAGATAATTTGTAAACGGATATTAGAAAATAAGCTGATTGAGCCCCGGACCGAATGAGTTGTCCGGAAAAATATATACACAAACAGAGGGACGTGTCCATATTGATTTATTAGTTTGATCCCTAAGCTAGCAGATATATATTTGTATATAGAAGAGATGTCTGTTTAGTATATCCCAGGCGATGTGACAATGTTTGCCTATCATCTGGCGGTCACTTGATTTATATATATGACAAACGCCTTTCTTTTACGATAGAGAGAGAGGGAAAGCTCTGTCTAATGCCTACAAATGAGCCTTAAACGAAGTTATTTTCACACAGCTTGGACCTCAGTCCAAGCCTGTTGAATTCCAATTAAGGCTGGCATCGTCAAAGGGGAATTTATAATTTATTGGACTCTCTTTGTGCTTGGGTAAGTGTCCTAACTAAATTTCGAGTGCAATTTAAAGCTGAGCTCGGGCTTGGGCTGCAGCTTGGCATTCGGCGCACGTGCCATAAACACGCACTACGTGAATAAGTGAAATGCATCTCTGAGTAGCTTTTGTTTGTAGCAAGGATTCTGGGATTTCTACACCATATAATACCCGATATATATATCTACGTGCACGTGCCAGCTATTTAAAATTGGCGACACTAGCAGCAACATCACCATCAGTGTTCCTCCTCCATTTGCCAGTTCATAAAGATGGGTTTTAGGGGGAACGGGGTATTCCCCCCCGTTTAGTGCTGCGTAACCAAAATATGGCAACAACTTTATTGCAGAGAGAGTGGCAACGTAATAGCATGTACCATCCCGAAACCAAAACCGCCATCACGCATACAGTTTTGTAGCCGCCGCCAGTTTGTAAACAACTCATCTGCGCTGCGCCACATTACGTATACGCCGTGCGTGCCACAATTTTCGTCGGTCGTGGCAGCTAATGCACGTAATCAGTTTTGTAGTTTGCACCTCGCACCAGCAAAGTGAACGGTGGCCAAACCACCCGCACACTTCATCTGCCATATTTTGAAGCCTACGTACACTGGCATAACAATAATTTATGAAATAAAATAACTGAAAAGAAAGATGAAGTAATATTAAAAGGATTTTCTTTGAAGGAAATATATAGAGAGGTCAATTGTATTTGCTTTCTTATTATATTAAAAAGAATACTAAAGAAACTTAACTTGAAAGTAAGTATATATTTTTTGAGTATTTATATATTATGATAATTTTCTAAAAGGCACTTGACAAAAAAGGATCACAAACCTAATTTAAAATATTACAACTCCTGCAAGGACATTTCAAAACTTTTAAATTAACATTTCAAGTTACACTCTTCCCCCAGTGTAGCTGTGTAATTTCCAAACTAATTTCAAATATGGCCCGATGACAGGCCCGAAATGGATGTCAAACCTTTTTTGGATGTTCTGGGCCAAATCAGGGCTTACTGCCGAGGCCACATTAAAGCAAATATTCTGAAAATTTCCCAGGTGAGCATTTTCGCTTTAATGTTCAGAAACCTGAAAGAGAGAGAGAGCGAGAGAGTGTGAGTGAAATTTGCAGGTGTTCAGCTGCAGGATATAAAACCTGGAGATCTGCTGAATATTCTCCGAAATTCATGCCTCAATTCAGGAGATAGGATCTGTCAGAGTACCTAGAACCGGGACTGCGAGTGCTGAATGTTTGGTTTTTGCCAGAATACTTGTACCTTCTCCGAATGCCTAGCTTATGCAGCATATATAGTATCTCTGACATGGCCGACATGTTGCACATGCAAACTCATAATCAAGCACACATTCAGACCGCTGCAGCAGCAGCAGCCGGGGCCCACAAAGGCTGGCTTATTGCCTGATATTTGAGATTTCCGCTTCCGTTTGCATCATTATGCCAGGACTCCAAGGATACGGGCAGAGTGGGGCTCTCCTCGAGTGGGGCTGAGTGAGCAGCATATTGCAGCAGAAATACTCGTACAATGCTCGTAAGTCAAGTAAATACAATGCCGGGATTACGGTTCGCATTTCGCAGCCGCCCTGCGGCCCTGCGGCCCGTTTAATATTGAAGCTTGGCCCGCAACCCGCAGAGTTGTGAGCGCTAAGCGAAACTTAAATGAAATCAAATAAAATTATTGCCCCAGCAGGAGGTCCTTTTCTGCTCAACGCCGGGCGACGCTCGTCCTTTCGCAGCAGGCGGGCAGGCGGTCGCCTAATGTGATTTGGTGCCCGGTCTCCGTGGGTCTCCGTGGGCCTCCTTGGCCTTCTGGCCAAATAATTTATAATAAAATTAACTTTAACTTAATGTGGATGCTTATTGTTTCGGCCTGTTTGCTTGATGGCCTTCCTGCTTTCCTGCCTTTCTGCCTGCATATTTCATGCAATTAAGAAAAATGAGGCAGCTACACACACCGCATGGCAAATGAAATTAATTAGCAAGTTTCCGCCACGCTCCGCCACACCACCGACTCGCTTAGTACTCTCTCCTGGCATTTTTTTTTTGCTGCTCCGCTTCCGCCACAACGTAAACAAATTAATTTTGCCAACTAATGGGAAACTGATAGCAGCACATTATTAACACGAGCCGGACACGGACATGGTCCGGTCTGGTCCAGTCCGGTGCGGCACCAGTTAGCCACCAGTTAGCAGCAGCTGACCAACCAGGCGAGAGCAAACTTTCCCCGGAAAAATGGAGCCGGAGCCAGCTCAACTTGGTCATTTTTCCCCCGTCTCCTAGCAGTAAGCCGGCGAAACAAATGAGCTCTGTTTGACGTGGTCCTGCTGCCGGAGTGCATTCTATTCTGAATATTCTCCACTGTTCCGGTGGCTGAACTAACGAACTTTTAACATTTCCAACTGCGGATGAGGACGAGGGGGGGCATCTCAATTAGGCAGGGAACAACTGCTAAATTGAACCACGGAAAGTTTTAAATATATTCAAGGGTTAACTGCGAGGGAATACAATATATATTCTCCTTATTTTTTTAAAGGTTTTTATTTGGAAGTAATTATACATTAAATGTGGCTAATTGTAAAGGGAACTTTGAAAGGTACTAAATACAAAATTTATTTAATATTAAATGTGACCTTGTATAAAAAAACATTTTATTTTAAATTCACATAGAAGATCCATACTATTACTATTTTTTTTAATGTTTCTGTGAAGCAAATAAATTTCAAATGTTTTAAAAGGTTTTATATATCAATAATAGATAAAATAAAATATAAGCTTTATATTAATTAATTAATTTACTTTATAAAATCACATAGTCCCCACAGTTTCAGAAAAATCTGCGTCCCTGGTGGAATTTTCTAAGCCAAACAATGGCTACATTTTCCGCTGGAACCACGCTGCCTGCCTCTTCCTGGTCTAGACCAAATTTATGTTGCAACTAATTGCAGGCCGAAGCCAGGCAGACAGTTGGCTCTTTCCCAGAAGGTCCTGCCTCGGATCCTGCTCCCGACTTCCGACTTCCTCCGCTTCCCAGTGGCTGCGTGCGAAATTTATTGAGCGTGGAAAGTCATCGAACGCGTAAGTAGGCATGTGTGGAGTGGAGGCGGGGGGTGTTTTATAATTGATTGCTTTAATTAAATTTTGAAAACGATGTCGGGCCAGAGAGTCAGGCGGCCCACCTGCGATAGAGCATCGCCTCGCCTGCCTTTGTGCCTTTGGCGTGTAATTAAATTTTAAACGCTTACTTAGGCTGAAGCGAACTGCTTGCAATAATTACGGAAGCCATTAGGCAGAGCTTTTCCACGGCTCGCAACAGTTTTCCCCACACACCAGATATGCTCCTGCCCTTGGTGCATCTGTTATTCTTTGGTCTGGCGGCCACGTGGGCTTTTCACTGGCGGAACGATTGGCCCCAGAGGAACTTGACCTGGTTCCAGCGGCAGTATTACCAAAGCAAATGTGAGTTCTTAACCCTTATAAGCCCTTATTACCCAATTATAAATTGCAAAGAAATTGGGAGTTTTTTATTTTGCTTATTTAACTGGAAATAATATTTTTAAAATATTTAAGGAGTCGAATAATTGAAAGAAAATTGAATTGAATTTTGAATAATTGAATAATTTTAATAATTTAGATTGACAATCTTGTTTATATATTCGGAATGAGTTTACTTTAAAATATATGGTTTTAAAAATTAGCTTAAAAAATATTCTTTTACATTTTATAGGGCACCAGAGACTCCGGTTTACCACAACCCCCCGACCAGGAGCAACTCCGGAGCCCGAGGAGACCCGCATAGTGTATCCTTGCTATTGCTTCAAGCCTAATCTGGAGGGTGCGGTTGAGCCTTTTGAAAAAAGGATGATAGAGCCCAAGGAGCAGTTCTTCTTGAATTAATTTATAACTAAATATAAATAGTTATATATAAATAATAATAGTAATATAATATTTGTAATATAACATATCCCAATCCCCTAAGATAAAAATATATATTTAAAAAATTTCTTATTGTTCTCAATTCAAAATTTTATATATATATTCGGCAGGTTTCATAGGTTTTATAATATAAAATGAACACTGTCGACTAAATCCGCTTAAATCCAGGCACTTAAATCATAGTTACCGCCACTCAACTAAATCCCGAATGATTTTTAAGGATAACAAACATATAAACATCAGAATGGCTTTGAAAAACAACAGCCACGTAATCCTGGCCATCGCCCAACCAGGACACCAACACAAACCACCTCACCACCACTAAGTGAAAATAGTTTTCTGGCCAAAACGATGTTCTTGCTATTGCAATCTGCTGTCTGTTCCCTGCTCCCTGCTCCTTGCTCCATGTTGCCTGCTCCCTGCCGATGTTCAGCTGTTGTCTGCTGCCAGCCAAGTGATAATTGCGAATTATGGATGAAGTAGAGTGGAAGTGCAGACAACAACGATGACAGACTAGCTGTGCCGTGCCAAGCCCCTCCCCGGCGCTTTGTCATAAATATCAAAGTGGTTTTCAATTAGCAACTGTCAACGGGCGGAAGGTACTTAGTACATCAATGAATAAAGCTGGAATTTATCGCAAAACTAAAGATTTAACGGGGAACAGCAAGTAAGTAATTACGCACTCAGAGAGCGAATTAATTAAATATTTTGCCTTGAAATTATGGATCCCGTGGCAACATCAATGGAGTTCAACCTACAACAAACTACTTAATTGGCTCGCCTCGTTTCCCATTCACTTTCGGAGCACAGCCGAAATTTCAATTGGAAAAGTTGCCGGAAACAGAAAAACTATTTCGGTCAGAGAGAAAAAAAAATATTTAAAGTGGAGAAAAAAAAACAGTTGGCTGGGGGAAATGGAGATGAAAAGACAGCAGCACGTTATAAAGTTTCATAAGAATGTTTTGCTCTTTTAACGCACTCTCCTTTTGGCCCGAAGCGTGAGCGGAATTCGGTAGCATTCGGTCCTGGTCCTCCTTCCTGGCCGAAAGTTCGATGGTTGGCAAGTCCTAAAACTAAAACTCAGTCGGTGGCACATTGCACGTGCCGCACCAGAGCCATTCAGCTATTCAATTACTTTTCCCATTCGCAGACAAAAGCCAAAAGCTGCCACTCGCTCAGTTTTTCCGGCTTTCCCAGAAGCATCAGCAGCGGGTATATATGAAAAACTGTTGTAGGAAAACTGCTCCGTTGGCACTTAGCGCAGCGCGGCGTCATTGCAGTTTTCTTACAAAATTTCCCCAGCTGCAAATTATTTATAGAATGCTCATCCAGTGGCATCCGTCATGTGCATGCCTTCGCATATGCGTCATTGTGCAGGATACACAGAGAAAAGCAGCTCTCAAATCATAAAAAATGTATTGCTGAAAGGATATTCAATCTTAAAAAAGGAAATTCAAGACGGAACTTCTTTTTGGAAATTAAAATATTAAGTTAGAAAGTAGTGAGTAGTTCTTAGAGCCAGATTAGTTTCTGAGCAATGCCTAGATAAAGTTTATGAGCTCTTAAGATCTACAATTCCTTAGGTTAGTTTTTCCTTTAATGTTTTTTAATAAAATTTATTAGATAATATACAATATTTTCGAACAGTGCCCACTTACTTGAAGTGATAGGTTCCGTTTTCGTAGCCAAAGAACGGCACCGTGTAGGTTAGCATCCAAATGTTGCCGCCGCCGCAGTCGTAGTAGGGCTTTGACCATCTGCCGTCCTCGTACTTCACAGCCAGCGTGTCGTCCTCGATGCGCTCCTCGGTGCGGTTCGAGTAGAGATGAAAGGCTGCAAGGACAACGGAGGCAAGGTAAGGGTGTTCAATAGCGTAATCTATTATGCAGAATGTAATTAGAGGAACCAGAAATCGATAAGCCTTTCAGTGAGCCCAGCGAACGGTAGTGAGCCCCCAAAAGGGATGCACTGCAAGAAACTGAGCCTCTAAGGAGGAGAAAATTAATTATAAATTTTTAAATAGAATCATACAAAACCCTGAAAACCCAGTCACCTCTTAAAACTCAAACCCTGAACTGTCAGGAACTCGATCCTAAAACTCTCTACAATTGTTCAGTAAAACATTACGTAAACAAGACGCAAATTCAGTTATATATTTTCTTTACTTTATAAAATCTCCAAAAAATTACTCGAAATGAATCCAGAACGTAAACCCAACCTAAATCCGACCATGAGGAAGATGGAGCCTTTGATGGAGCCCGTTTCGCCGGTGCAACGCATGTCCTCCGCTGGCTACCGCGAACGTCGCGCCGTTGTGGAAGCCTACCGTGGCCCACAGGTAACTCCGAACGATGCCATGCTCCCGATGCCACCACACCATAAGGCCCCGGATTACGGCAAGATGCTGCAGAATTTTCGGCAGCAACTGGCCATGCCGGGTCTCTGGCAGCGCACATTGCGACTCCTGAAGAGGCGCTTTTAGAACGTTTTAGTTGTTGTTATTTCTTAAAGATGGCCAACATATTATCTGACACCACAAAATCATAGAAAACATATGTCAAGTGTGCTCGATTTTAGGCTACGCAAAAGAGTGTTTATTAAATGTTTTAAAGAAAGTTTGGGTATTTTATTTAAAGTAGAATAGAATATTTCGCAGTGCTTCACTTGCATAACTTGCATTGCCTAAGCCAATCCTGAGACTAATGACTTTATAAGTGCAAGCACGCGGCCTTGGCTGACTCAGGAGGTGGGGACCTTCCCTGATGAATAAACCAAAAATGACGAGGCATTAAAAAGAGATCAGGAAATGCATTCCCGTCCATATAAAAAGCCTCGTCAGGCCACCCAGTCACTTTAGAAGTACTTTATCTCTCCTTGGACAAGATGAGTAAGCTGTTCGAGCGCCTGGCAGTGGCTCCGCTGGACCAGCAGGTCACATCCTTGGATGCCTGCGCCTACTTCTATCGCTTCGCCACCTTTCTCGGCTGGATGCCGCCGGCGGAGAAGGGCTGGCTGAGGTGGGCCTATGCCTTGTGGACGACAACCACCATGCTGATAGGCGTGGTCTATCTGCCCCTGGGACTGTCCCTCACCTATGTGGTGCACTTTGACCGCTTCACGCCCATGGAGTTCCTCACCTCGCTGCAGGTGGACCTCAACTGCGTGGGGAACGTGATCAAGACGTGCGTGACCTACTCGCAGATGTGGCGGATGCGGCGGATGAACGAGCTGATTGCTCCGCTGGACGAGCGGTGCCGCACGCCCAGCCAGCGCCTGATCCTGCACAAGATGGTGGCCCGGGTGAATCGCATCATTATATTCTTCATGTACATGTACTTTGCCTTCAGCATCCTGACGCTCTTCACGAGCGTTGCGGCCGGCAAGGCGCCGTGGCAGCTGTACAATCCCTTCGTGGACTGGATGAATGGCACCTGGCAGCTGTGGATTGCCTCGATCCAGGAGTTCTTTGTGGTGGTCACTGGGGAGTCACAGGAGCTGATGGCGGATACCTTTCCCATTGTCTTTATCTCTTTATTTCGCGGACATCTGGCTATACTCAAGGATCGCATTGAGAATTTGCGGAATAACGAGGAGCTCAGCGAGGAGGAGCATTACGAGGAGCTGGTGGCCTGCATTCAGGATCATCGTACTATTATAGAGTGAGAGTTAAAGCGGTTTTAAAATCATTTTAGTCACCTTTTGGTTGCATTTTTAAATGGTTTTAATTTTCATTAAAATTATTATATAAATTTAAAAGAGACTATAAATTTTTCAGATGCTCCAACATCATCCGTCCCATGTTATCCTACACTATCTTTGCCCAGTTCATGCTGGTTGGCATCGTGCTGGGCCTGGCCGGCTTCAACATCCTGTTTTTCCCCAACACCATCTGGACGATCGCCTCGAATATCGCCTTCATCCTGGCCATCTGCACCGAGACCTTCCCCTGCTGCCTGCTCTGCGAGTTCCTCATCGAGGACTGCACCAAGCTCTCCGATGCCCTGTTCCACTCCAACTGGCTGACGGCCACCAAGCGCTATAAATCGGCCCTCATTTACTTCCTGCATCGGAGTCAGCAGCTCATTGAGTTCAAAGCGGGCTCCATTTTTCCCATTTCCGTGCAGAGCAACATTGCGGTGGCCAAGTTCGCCTTCACCATCATCACAATTGTCAATCAAATGAATCTCGCGGAGAAGTTTAAGCGAAACAGGGAGCTGGCAGACGACCTAGAGCCGTAAGGGTTGGGTAGAGGCAGTGAGAACTTTTAAAACTAATACTTGCACGACGACTCTTTAAGTAGTTGCACACGCACTAAACTTGTACGCTAAAGTGAGATTTCAAGAATCCTTCGGACAGGAGCATAGGGAAAGGGAAAAATATGATAAAAAGTATGACATTTTCTTTAAATGATTGTAATTGAAAATCTATACAAGTAGGAAATGGCATCTTCATTAAGAAGTCACAGTCAAAGCAGGCTTAAAGTAGTTACCCTTTTAATATTGCTACATAAATATATATTTAATTGATTTCCAAATAAATCAAGTCTTTAATTCTCACCCTGAATTGGGTTATTAGATAAATCCATTTAACAATTAATCGTCTAATTGACAGTTGACATGCCTGCCTGCCCGCCTGCGCCTCAATAATAAATCCCAGTTCGCACTTTGTCCGGTGGTTAACTCTAATTACAGGCCACAAAGCGTTGGGGCGTGGCCTTCGCCCGGAACGCGAGCACCTGTCCAATTATCGGTGGGCGACAGTCCATATATAAAGCCGGTGCCCAAAGCTGTTTGCATGGACTAGAGTAGAAACATGGTGCTGTTCCAACTGATTCATCCGGCGCCGCTGGAGGAGAAGGTGCAGTCCCGCGAGGCAAACATATATCTGTATCGGGCGATGTGGCTCATTGGATGGATTCCGCCCAAGGAGGGTGTGCTGCGGTACGTGTATCTCTTCTGGACCTGCGTGCCCTTCGCCTTTGGGGTCTTCTACCTGCCCGTGGGCTTCATCATCAGCTATGTGAACGAGTTCAAGAACTTCACGCCCGGGGAGTTCCTCACCTCCCTGCAGGTGTGCATCAATGTGTATGGAGCGTCGGTGAAGTCCACGATTACGTATATATTCCTCTGGAGGCTGCGCAAGACGGAGATGCTGCTGGACAACCTGGACAGGAGGCTGCAGGGCGATGAAGATCGCAAAAAGATCCACGATATGGTGGCCCGCTGCAACTATGCGTTCCTCATCTACAGCTTCATCTACTGCGGCTATGCGGGATCCACTTTCCTGTCGTATGCCCTCAGTGGTCGTCCTCCGTGGTCCGTGTACAATCCCTTTGTGGACTGGCGCGATGGCCTGGGCAGTCTGTGGATTCAGGCCATCTTTGAGTACATAACCATGTCCTTTGCGGTGCTGCAGGATCAGCTGTCTGACACGTATCCCCTGATGTTTACCATTATCTTTCGGGCGCACATGGATGTGCTGAAGGATCATGTGAGAAATCTTCGAATGGATCCGGAAAGGAGCGAGGCTGACAACTACCAGGATCTGGTCAACTGTGTGATTGATCACAAGATGATATTGAGGTGGGTCTTCAAATGGGTTTGTATGTAAACTTAAAGTTAAATTGAAATTTTCCAGATGTTGCGACATGATCCGTCCCATGATATCCCGCACCATCTTCGTGCAGTTCCTGCTGATTGGCTCTGTGCTGGGCCTAACTCTGATCAACGTGTTCTTCTTCTCGAACTTCTGGACGGGCGTGGCCTCCTTTCTGTTTGTTATCACCATCCTGCTGCAAACATTCCCCTTCTGCTACACCTGCAATCTGCTCCTGGACGATGCCCAGGACTTGGCCAACGAAATTTTCCAGTCGAATTGGGTGGACGCTGAGCCTCGGTACAAGGCCACCCTGGTCCACTTTATGCATCATGTCCAGCAGCCTATAATATTCATTGCCGGCGGCATATTTCCCATCTCCATGAACAGCAACATAAGCGTGAGTCGGGACTGTCTCATTCACAAAGATTCAAACTCATTTCTAACCACTTTTAGGTGGCCAAGTTCGCCTTCAGCATCATCACAATAGTGCGGCAAATGAATCTGGCCGACCAGTTCCAGTAAAATTAGCCCAAAAAATTATCCCGAATTATCCTGCACTCAAGCGAAACGAAACGAAATCCCAACTGCTATTCTTTATGTCCCTGATTTGCATAAAATCTGTATATGTTGTGGCTTATCTCATAAGATTTTGGCTGATTTAGTTGGTAAATGGTAATGGCGATGGCAAAGGATGTGAAAGTCTGACTGAATTTGCAAATTGTGTTAACAGACGGAAATTACAACGGCCGACTCGGGGCTCAGGAAAATATTTCTCTGGCAAAAAGCAGAGGCAAGAGCAGCCACAGGAAGTACATATAACAGTTTACATATTGTATGCGATTTTTATTTAAATTTTATGTTAAACACGTGACTTGTAACCAGCGAAAAGGCAGAGGCGGAATATAATAATATAAAACGGATCGCCCAGTCTGTCTAGAGAGCTGGGAAAACTGGGAAACTGGCAGCGGAGACTCAGGGAGAAAGCAAATATTATGACATATTTTTGCGGTTTACTTGCCGCACACGCGTTCCCTATGAGTACTGTGAGCAGGATGGTGGGTTTGAGTATGAGTACGAGTACATAAACATGTAAAGTGGTTAGAAGGAGCCAGGATAGATGGACACTGATATATGATTGTGCTGGCAGTATGGCAATGTATACGCAGCATAGACAGGACATAACAATAGCAGGACCAACAATAAGAGAAAGAAGTGCGTCCTTGCTATACATTTTTCCCCTTTGTCAACTTTATCTTGGTCAATCGCAGAGAAAACTAATATTTGTCTGACAATTTAGTCCAATTTCATATGAATGTAAACTTTAAGGAAAAACTAAGCAAGTTTATCATTTTATTGCATTAAGGCTTAGTACGTTTTCTTTCATTATTATTTCATAAAGCAATTTATATGTTTTATAAAATATACCCCCATAAAAACCCCAATAAATGTTAATTTTTCTATACAAGTTCTCTCTAAACAATTCACTGGCCACAAAAACCCAATGATTCCCCCCAAAAAAAACATCGCCTCCATAAGCAATTAGGCTAAATCATTATATACATTGAGTGCACTTAAATCGACATTATTAATCATTTTTTGAATATTACAGCCAATAAACCGAAAAGGCTATTAAATGCACTCGCTTTTCCAGTGATTGCTCCATTTGGCGCCATCGGCGGGCGGGAAAAAATAAAAATATTATTAATTATGCGATGAAAAGGTAATCACTCCGCGAATTGGCTTTTTCGGCCAAATAAAAAGACACAACATTTGCATTGTGCACCGCAAACATATAATCAAATTAATTGCGCCTGAATTGGCCGCAAATTGGTTGTGGTGTGAAAAATGTTCGGCAAGGCTTAAACGTTGTCCTTGCGGCAAAGTATGGCAGAAATTTAATAAGGCTGCAATGCCACGATTTATGACTCTCCGGGGGCAACTCTTTTCAGCAAAGTTTCCCGCGCCACGACGAACTTTAAAGCCAAGAGCAAATATGCAAATGCAGTTTCAGCACGTCGTAAATCATGGTTCGCTGGGGCTTAGGGCGGCTTTGGCCAGTAGATAAATGAGAGTCCATGTCAGGACACGAACAGCGCTCCCTCCCTCTCTCTCGTTTATTGTTTGAGCCACAAATATAATTTGGCAACTTGGTTTTTTATTTGTTCCCCAGTCGTCTTTTCAATTTTGGCGGCCGTGGCAAACAAAACGGATGGCCAAACGGACCTTTATCTATGCCAAATAGTTGGCTCCCAGCCTGCAATCAGCTTTTCCCATGTCCCCGCCCCAAAAACGCTATTAGTATGCATGGGGGTCCAGTGTTCGCCATCCCCATCCCCACCCCCCCTTCCCGAGCAGCTTGTTTGCTTTCGATTCCATTTGTTTTCCCTCAGCATGTCGCACTGATGGGTGTGAGTGTGTCAGCGAGAGTGTGTGTGCGGTTGAGTGTCGCAGCCAAAGTCACAGAGCACAATCGAACGCGGCGTATACGTAATATGGCAGTTCGGCCGCTTACGTTACGTATACGTATACGTACTGCGCACATTTTTCAACGGCATCTCATGCAATTTCCCTCATGCAATTTGCAGGCGCAGAGCCTGCGGCCGGGTCCGGTTGTGTCGGCTGCGGATCCGGATGCGGCAGGGTGCTGGGGGGTTCAGGCGGGGGCGTTGGCACACTGCGAAAAACTAATGACATTTGTGGGAGTCAGGCGAATTGGCAGGTCTATATTTAGCTACAAACCAATTTAGCGAACAATTCCTTCCCGATAGTTTTCTGTCCCGATAAAAACCGCGATATC
>VNJS01003809.1:0-11282 GCA_008042575.1 Drosophila watanabei | reverse complement strand
TGGGATATATATATATATTTTCTGGATCCTTTAGCGGAGGATATCCTGGCCACCCCCCTACATAAACACAATTATTTATTGCCTATTACGGGACCTATTTCGAAACCACCAAAAAATATAACCAAATTCGAGCCACGTACTATATACATATATAAACATATATTTTTTCCTACGGAAGAAAGATTATCAGCACTACGGGCTACGGTCGTTTTTTTCTATTCGGCGCCCGACACCTCACTCGAGTTGTTGTTTTTCCCTTTGTCGGTTTATTTTTCTGCGTGACACCTCGCAGCTCGCGCCACAGTTTTTCCAGTTGGCACCAGAGCTACGGAGCCGTGTATATTGGTTTTCGTTACGATTTCATACCATATCCGTGCAGACTCAGTTGGTAGAAAATAATTCGGCAAGTTTGTCCGTTACTGCGCGGCGTCAAACCACTTCGAGTAGCTGCTCCGGTCGCAGCATTCGAATTGGGATTATTGAGTTTCGTTCAGTCGCAGCGACAACTAATTCGTCGGCGATCCAGATGGCGCCGAGCACATTAGTGTGACCATCCGCCCGCTCCGTTTAAGGCATCCCTTTCTCAGGTCAGTCGACGAACGCTGATCCGCTGAGTCCGAGTCCGAGAATGCCCACCGGAGACGACAAAAAGCCGCTGTCGCTCCCTTCAGTCCGGTTAACCCAGTCCAGATCTGCGTCTCCGCGGCCGTCTCGATTAACGCCAAAGGCTCCCATTGCCAGTCCAAGGGCAAAAAGCGAAGAGTCCGTAAATTTTAGCCCCGATTCCTCGTCAAGAAATACTAGGTCGGCATTCAAGAATGCAGTCGATATTGCCCTGAAAAAATTTATTGCCACAACAGACCGGGTTAGCCAATTTGAGGCCAATATTCACACTCCAGGCACCCCAGAAACTGCACAGGCTCTCTCCCTATATTTGCCAAGTGCGTCGTGACCAGATCCGGAAATTGTGGGAAAAAGTGAAACGGGATTACGAAAGTTGTTCTGAACTGATTTCGACCTCCTCTGAAAGTACGAACATCGGGCTAACGCTTTAGTCCTAATACGAATATTGCTTCTTTGTCTATGAAAGGTGTGTCGCCAATCTCCAAGAGCAGATCGAAAAGGGGGCGCTACTCAGTCCGCTCAAGCTTCCAAATGCATCCAAGTGCCCGTTTCTACTGGTTGTCGCCTTCCACCGGTGGACACCGAAGTCTTCACTGGGGACTACCTTCGGTGGCCAACGTTCCGAGACTTTTTTACTGTGATTTATATCCATAATTCGAGTCTCACACCGGTGGAAAAGCTGTTCCACCTGTTGCCAAAAAGAAGTGGCGATGCACATGCCATTGTGTCGAAGGCTCCGCTCGAAGGGTTTACCTCTGCATGGCGAAGCCACACCGACCGGTTTGAAAATCAGTGGTTACTCGTAAATAGCCAGTTGAATATTCTCTTCAACCTTCCGGCAGTCCCCCAAGAGTCAGGAGCCGCTCTGAAAGAACTGCAAGGCAACATCTAGAGTTGCCTGACAGCCTTATCGATGTCCTCCATTCAGGTCGAAATCTGGGATTGTTTCCTGGTATACATGGTTTCTTTAAAACTTTCTAAAATCACACTGTCCATGTTGGAGAATCCATTCACAAAAAGGCCGAAGTTCCAACGTGGAACGAGTTAGACTCGTTTCTGACAGAGCGTCACCGTGCACTGGAGGCTATCGACGATATCAGGCCTAGCAGCAGGTCGACCCCTGCAAGCGCCTCAGAGCGCCGGCCCAACTCATATGAGGCCAGAGCGACTCCAGCCCCAAGAGGGGGCTTTCTTGATAAAGATGTGAATGGTCGCTCCAACTACATTAAGAGAAGGCAACTTTGCCTGAACTGTTTCTCACGAGGGCACCAGAAACGGGATTGTCCTGGTGCCCATAGATGTAGAAGATCAAGTGTGCTTCGCTTCCGGCTCAAAAGCCGTCCTATTGGGCACCGCCCTCATCGATATTTGCCATCTAGGGTTCAAGCGCGTGCCTTGATCGACTCTGGTTTCGAGGCGGAGAGGCTATTCAATCTCAACGAATTGCCATTCAAGACCATTCAAACCAAAGTCTCTGGCCTTAACCAAACCATTGCCGCTTAGTCCACGAAACTCTGCCATTTCTCCATTCGAGCGCCTTCCAGACCCGGACTGCAGTTGGAAACTGCAGCGTACGTCCTTCCGCAGTTGGCCGGGAAATTGACTTCGTACCCCGTCCCACCAGACTTTCTGATGGGACTTCCTGACATCCCTCTTGCGGACCCCAAGTTCTTTGAGAGCTTCCAAATCGATGTCTTGATAGGAGCCGACATTCCTCCGTCAATCCTCCTAGGCAACTCCAAGGCGAATATTTGTGGTTCTGTTCTCGGCCAGGAAACCATTTTTGGATGGGTGTTGACAGGCCCCATATTTCGGATTGCCTCCCGAAATATGTCCGCCTTCTCCACTCGAATCACCTGCGGCTTCGACGACTCGCTGGACCAGCTCCTCGCCAAATTTTGGGAAGTAGAGGAAGTGACCACACAGATTGTCTCCGAGTCTGATTCAGTCTGTGAACGCATTTTGTCAAAACAGTACGTTATGACACTCCCCTGGCGCGACCCCGAGCATAGTGGTTCCGAGCTCTCATTTTCACGATCCTTCGCTCTGTCTCAATTTCTGCGTAATGAACAGCGCCTAAATAGGGATCCTCCCCTCAAGGCCCGATACGACTCTGTGATCAAAGAATACCTCGACTTAGGTCACATGGCCGAGGTTTCTTCGAGGAGCCGTTCCGCTACGTATTACCTTCCACATCATGCGGTTCTCAAGCCCGAAAGCACAACCACTAAAGTGCGGGTGGTCTTCAACGCCACTAGCCCTTCTGGAAACGGGACAAGCCTTGACGACATTCTTTACGCGGGCCCGGTCTTACAGTCCGACCTCACAATTCAAATATTAAAGTGGTGATACTTGTATCGGCAAATTTGGGTAGAGCTCAACCATACTTCAATCCAGCGCATTCAGTTTCGCAACCCCGAGGGGGAAATCCGCGACTGCAAATTAAAAACGGTCACCTTCGGAGTCAATTGTTCTTCTTTCTTAGCGATCCGAGCCCTGCAACAATTCGCCGACGACGAAGAGTCGAGGTATCCGCAAGGGAGTTGGATCATTTGACAGTTTATGTAAGTCGACGACGTTCTCGCGGGGACAGACTCCAAAAATGAGGCGCAGGTGGTTCCCACTCAGGAAGTGGACCTCCAATAGTAAGGCAATTTTGGCCAACATCCCGAGTGACCATCTCCTTCGCTCCGATTTCCTGGAAATCGACTCAGAGAGCACGGCTAAAACTCTCGGCGTGCGGTAGAAAGCGACGTCTGACGCGTTTTTCTTTATTCCGCCAGAATTGATCTCGGGATCGTCGTTCACGAAGCGTCAGGTCCTATCTCAAATTGCCAAACTATTTGATCTGGAAGGCTGGCTCGCCCCCTTCGTTGTCCGGGCGAAGATGTTTATGCAGAACATTTGGCTTCAGGATCTAGGGTGGGACGATTCCCTTCCTCAAGATTTTTGTCAAAGGTGGGTTGACTTCTTTGGAAGTTACTCCGCACTTGATAATATTCGCATTCCCCGATGGGTCGCTTTCCGACCGCATTTGAACATCGAGCATCATGGATTCTGCGAAGCATCCCAGAAGGCGTACAGTGCCGCCAAAACCGTCTGGGTTGAGGCTGGGTCCACGGTAGAGGTGACCTTACTAACGGCAACGGCGCGGGTGGCCCCAGTAAAAACGTTGTCACTCTGCGGCTCAAGTTGTGAGGAGCCTTGCTCTTGCCAGTTCCAACATCCAGTCTGGTTCAAAATTTGTTTCTTGAGCTCACGGACTCATAAGAGCATGCGGCCGGGTCCCTACTTCTGAATTTCTCCAATACGACGAACGGCTTCCTGTCATCCTCCCATACGACTGCCAGAATTTCCTCGCCGCTTTCGCTCGTTTTGTGTCCATAAGAGGATGCCCCCGTCAGATTCAGTTAGATAACGGAAACGTTATTATTAACGGTGCGGCAGCCCTACTCTCCCGAGACTTCCTTCACGCTCTCAAAGAGGCTGTGACGGGGGCCTATAGTCACCAGCAGCTGCTCTGGCAGTCCATTCCTCCGGGAGCACCCCACATGGGAGGCTTGTGGGAAGCAGGCGTAAAAAGCTTTAAGAGCCTATTTTACAAGTCTACGACCACGCGAAAATGCACGTTCGAAGAGCTGGATAGAATCGAAGCGTGCCTGAATTCGCGTCCGATCGCTCCAATTTCCAAAGACCCCACCGACTTGTTGGCTCTTACGCCTAGGCACATTCTTGTTGGAGGGCTCCTCGTCTCCGTGGCTGAACCCGAGATCAAGGTAGATATCTATTATAAACCGCTGGCAACACCTGAAGGCTCTCCATCAGCAATTGCGTCCGCGATGGAAGGAACTCCATAAGCGGAATAAGTGGTGAGCCCCTACAAGAAATCTCCGTGCCGGGGACACGGTGGTCGTCAAGAAGACAACCTCCCGCCCAATGAGTGGCGATTAGGCAGAATTAATCAATTCAATCAATCAATCAATCAATTCTTGATATTTCCATATGTTATATTCCGTCAGTCAAGTTACGCATGATGTCGCCTGCCCACGCACCGCCGAAAGCAAATGTACTCGAGGTACGCGATCCTACCGATGCCGAGTCTGCAGAGGGATCCGTCCACTACGGAAGTGCCGTCTGTTCCGCCGCCTGAGTGCCGAAAAGAGGCTCCGGACCGTCCTGGCCAACCGTTACTGCCCCAGCTGTTTGGCCCATTAGCACTCCGACGAATCGTGTTGATGAGGTGATCGCTGCAAAACGCGCTGCCAGGATTCTTCACACGCTCCTCCATCTCTCCGAGCCTCCGATGTTATCGCACCAGTCTCGTCCGTGCCACTCCACGGCACTTTTTAAGTCGCAACAATAATTACGACAATAACAGTAATACATCATTTGTAATTCGTCAGTCGCAGCAATATCATATAAAGCCACAATAAAGTAAAGTTTCCAGGTCAAGCGCATATGTATATTCTGCTGAAGACGATAAAGTGGAATTTGGCAATGGTCTCATTTCCGTATATACGATAAGCAACACAGCAACCTTTATTACTCTGTCACACTAAATTCTGTAAGCATCAGCATATTTGTTAACCACTTCTAGCTATAAATACAGTTATATTTTTACCAATAAAATCAGTAATCGTCTTCAACTCAAAGGCAGTTTACTCTACCAACCTCAACCTCAGTCCACCTAGTTCAAGTGCTAGTTTTGACGACTCAAAGGCAAATCGTTTATGTACTATTTACCAGGCATCAAAGCCTCCTCACACACATACAAACATTTTGGTGACCCCGACAGGAAAAGTTCCGTAACTCTTGGGAACCTCCCTGGACGCTTAAAGATTCCAAAAAAATCCTTTTGCTAGAACTCAGCTTCTAGTAAATCCCCCAAGTATATTAAATATTTTATAATTTCTTCGACCACCAACGGCTGTGAATAGGAACATATCCAGCTATCAAGCGAACAAAGCACTCTCATCGGTCAGGAATTAAACAAGTTTCAATATGACTAACAAGGAGGAGCAAGCAGTCACAGAGGCGTTAGACTTGCAGGAACAGATCAGTCAAGAGATCTCAAAACTTATCCGCAACTTCAAGAAAGATTCAGCGGAAAGAAAGCTAAATCCAACTTACTATCAATCAAAGTTGGCCGGAATCAATGAAGCGTGGAATCGGTTTGCGGATAATGATCCTAATATTCCTGAGAAATATAAGATCTCAGAATATTTTAACTTCTATAAAGACTGTCAAGAGTCGTATCATATGTATAGAAAAGTCATAACCGACACAATGGCTTAAGCTACGAGCCATGCCCAGGGGAACACAGACGCTGCCAGCATACAGCAGCCTGTGAGCAAGCTCATATCGACATGTCGCCGACCAAAAGCGATGGCTGATTCAATCAATCAGGCAGGCTCTAAAAGAACTTTAAGAGACCGGAAAAATCGTAAGCAGTGATTTGATAAAATCACTATGGTCACAATCCATAGAAATCCCCTTCTTAGTTCATGAAAAATACGAAGACCGACTAGAAAGGGACATTTAATCAGTGTTAGGAGCAAGATCAAACGCATCAAGCAATAAAGATGTGCACTTGCCCAGAGTTAGCATCCCAAAGTTCAATGGTAACACAGTGCGACACGATTTTTGCGTTCTGAATGAACGAACACTTTTTCTTTAGATTTTGCACGCCGAATCCGAATCTATAAGCAGAATATCACGTCAGGTTTTTGCAAAAAACGCGTTCAAAGTTGCGAAAAATGCTGTTTTTAGCCTACTTCAGAGTGATATAACTTGGAAACAGAAGGTGCTAGAAACTCCGTTCTTCTCGGAAAATACGGCGAAATACTTCTAGAATGATGTCCATTATGATGTCAATTATATATGATCCAATAGCACGCGCGCGCGCGCTTGATCGCTGCGGTAACGACCCAGCGCTCTCGGGACAGTGGGGAAATACGGTCTCATTAAAACGTTACAAAGTGATTTCAAACATGAGATTTTATTGAGACATTCGATTACAAAGTGATAGATATTAACATTACATGAACAAAAAGTTTCAAAAATGGTCCTTAGTGTCATATATAATATTGATACATGTTTTGTCCGGTAAATTCTTATTCTGCAAAAATAATTTAAAATTGAAATGAATTAAATTATTCAAGTATTATGTGTATTCGAAATGAATGGTTCCTTCTGTCACGAGAGCCCTCGGGCGTTACTGCAGCGATCGCGCGCACGCGCGCTCTATTCAATAGCATATAATTAATCGATTTGGAATGCGTTTAACGAATGACCACATGGACATCATTCTAGAAGTATTTCGCCGTATTTTCCGAGAAGAACGGAGTTTCTAGCACCTTTTGCTTCCGAGTTATATTACTCCAAAGTAGGCTAAAAACAACATTTTTCGCGTTTTTGAACGCGGATTCAGCGTGCGAAAATCTATAAGAAAAGTGTTCATTCATCCAGAACACAAAAAAAAAGTCAAATTTTGTCGCACTGTGTAATCTACTCAATTGGACTTAATTTTTATACCCTTGCCGGGTATTATAATTTCAGTCAGAAGTTTGCAACGCAGTGAAGGAGGCATTTCCGACCCTATAAAGTATATATATCTGAATGAAACTTCTAGTCTAGTCTTCTATATACTCTCACTCGTATATATGTCGGAACGAGCCGGATTGGTCAACTATTTCATATAGTTGGCATACAAACGATCCGTAAATTTGTTAAAAAAAAAATTATAACTATAATATTTTTAGAAGAAAAATTATAGCTTTGTCAGTTTTCAACATAACTTCTTCTACTTTTAGATACAAGCTTTCTAAATTATTTCAGAATTCTGTTTTAAATTTCATTAAAATCGGACGACTATATAATATAGCTGCCATACAAACGATCGGTAAACGTGGAGGTAAATTACATTTTACTTTACATGTACAAATGTAAAAAAATGGAAAACTGTAAAAATAAAATTGAGTTAAAAGTATTTCATTTTAAAAAAGATAGGGTTACATTATAAACAATACAATTGAAATCTGCAAGGGTATACAAACATCGGAGTGCCGAAGTTAGCATCCTTTCTTGTTTTATCTATTCAAATGCATGGTCCATGACACTAACACGCCGACAGTACGGAAAATGTGGTATCTCAAGACCACCGTAACTGGAGGGGCAGAAAGGTAGATAAGACATATCGATCTCAAGGAAGAAAATTACGGAAGCGTATGGGGTATATTAGTTGACGCGTACAACAATCCCCGTCTTGTAGCCGACACAATTCTTAACCGTCTCCTGCAACACCACACAAACAGTGACGATCCAAAGTCATTAAAGGAGTTGTATATCACTACTATCAAGTCTTTAGCATCATTAAAGGGAGTAGGCATCTATGTCTCTAGCTGGGACACAATATTGTATTGCTATTATTAAGCAAAAATTTGATTTTGTTAACAGAGTCTTGTGCGAACAGTCGTTAGAAGGATCAAGACAACTACAAGGTCTCGACACGATTCTTAGTTTCCTTGACCAGCGAATTCGAGTTCTGGAAACAGGGAAAAGAGTTCAACCTTCAAGAAAGGAACAGAAAGGGCCAGCGTGTACTTCTGCCAGCGCTGGAAAATTACCAAACTGTCCATTCTGCAAACGGAGTCATAGGCTTTATAAATGTGATGACTTCCGTAACAAAACCATACCCGACCGACTGAATTGGGTACAAAAACAAAAACTGTGCGTCAACTGTTTTAGCAGCGACACCAAGGCACGGGAATGCCGAGGCCGCATGTGTTTTGAGTTCGATAAAAAACACCAAACATTGCGGCATCTTGAAACTACATCAGGTGCAGCAATCGAGCAAAAATCTCCGTCTGTAGGTGCAGCAAGTAACAAGAGTTACAATCTGCTGGCCTCAGCCAAAATATCACTGAAAGCAAGCAAAGGTAAGGTAGCTTTAGAGCTTTGCTTGCTTTAACCTTTAGAGCTTTGCTTGATTCGGGATCACAAATAAACTTGATCTCTGAACGAATGGCGTCAATGCTGTCACTAAAACTTCACGGTATTTCATTAGGTATCGAAGGTATTTTAGGAAATCCAAAGACTAGCCGAGCCAGAGTTAATGTGCTCATGAAATCAATGTATAATAATTTTGCTCAACAAGTCGATGCCTTTGTGTTACCACACATTATAGCTGGGCAATCAGCTCATCAGCTAGATTCGACAGACCTATGACTCCCTTAAAATATTGATCTGCCAGACGCAAACTTCGACAAGCCTGAAAAGATTGACATACTCATCGGAGCTGAGCACTATTATTCACTACTTTTGCCAAATCAGATGATGTTAAAACCAGGTGGCCCAATTTTTCGAAATACAAAATAAGGTTAGATTGTCGCCGGAAAAGTATCTGCAGAACACACCTCAATCACTAATAGAAGCGCATTGCGAAAAACACTCGAAGGAAACGTCAGAACGTCACCTGAAGGAGTATATGAAGGAAGTGCATCCAAAAAGCATACCTTCGGATCATTATTTCATCCCACACCACTGTGTGCTGAAATCCGAAAGTAGCACTACAAAACTACGGGTAGTTTTTTATGCTTCCTTTAAAACCACAAGCAATAAATCATTGAACGATATATTGTATGTTGGAGCGTACAGAGCGAGCTGTTTGCAATCTTGCTACGTTTTCTTACTCACAAGTACGTATTTACAGCCGATATAGAGAAAATGTATCGCCAGGTATGTATAAACCCTAAAAATCAATTTCATCAATCGATCGTCTGGCGAAAGAAACCATCAGACGAACTAAAATATTATCGACCTAAAACCGTAACATATGGTACAACATTAGGCCCGTTCCTAGCCACCAAATGCTTGGAGAGGGTCAGAAAACATTTACCGCTTGGATCATCAGTCCTCAAGCATGACTTTTACGTCGCCTCACAGGAGCAAATAGCATCAAAGAAGCAGTTCAAATACAACAAGATCTAACCAAAATACTGCTACCATCCGGATTCAAGCTCCGTAAGTGGTGCTAAACCAATAACGAAATTCTGACTCAAATTCCAAAAGAGGACATTATCAACCACGTCAAATTAGACGAAACACTACAACACTACAGTGTTAAAACGTTGGGTTTGCTTTGGATACCACATAAACCAATTATGTGGGCGATCCCAAAAAAAGTAAAGCGTCAATTATCACCAAACGAGTCGTTAGCTCAGAAGCGTCACAGATATTTGATCCACTTGGACGGGGGACTTGGACGTTGTGGTAAAAGCCAAGATATTTATGCAAACCCTGCGGGATCTAAAGACGGGCTGGGACGATGAGCCTCATCAACTGCTTCAAAAGAGTGGAAAAGCTATCGTGCTGATCTGCAAGCATTGAACGATTTGCAATTTCCAAGGCACATCTTTGAAGGGAAAGTGGCCGTTAACCAGGAAATACACACGATTGTCGATGCATCAGAGCGGACCTACGGAGCGACATATATCCACGCCACATATAAGAACAATCAAGTGCCTGTCCGGCTACTGTGCTCAAAGTCAAGATTCGCACCAACAGCAAGAGACATTATCTCGCCTGGAATTATGCGCCGTAGTCTTGGGAGCAGAACAACCGACAGGGTGCGGAAAACTTACGGATACCTAACGAAAGTGTTCCTGGATATCTATGGTCAGGTTCAACTATGGTTCTGTCCTGGATAAACGCATCAGCGTCATCGTATTATACGTTTGAGGCAAATCGAATCCCAAAAATTCAAGCTGTTTCAGACCAATCTCAATGGCGTCACGTGTCATCGGCTAACAATCCAGCAGATGTACTGTCAAGAGGAATTGCCGCAAGAAAATTAGCGGAACACAATCTCTGGCTAGTGGCAAGTGGTCTAAAGTACCATCCATCACCCACAGCGATCTGGAGCACAAGCCTAAACAAGTTAGCCTGCCAATTTTTCAAGATGAGCTTGGCCGCGTACTCTACAATTGCTATCACAGCAACTCCATCAATAAACTACATTGTATTGTAGCTTAACAGATCACCCACAACCACATTGAGTGTCGGTAACTAACTAATGCAAGGACCATCATCCTGCGGACCATTTAGCAAATTGACTTCAGTAGCTAGTACAAACAACTTCGTATCCACAAAACGGTGGACAAAAAGAGCTCGATCGTGTCCCTTTCTCCTATAATCGGAAATGACGGACTGATCAGGGTCGGAGGTAGATTGGAAGAATCTAACCTTCTATATAACGCAAAGTATCAAATTTTGCTTCCATACAACGATACTCTCGTGAAGATTCTGTTGTGAGAGATGCATGAAGAGAACATGCATTGCGGGGTTTAATCACTGAGAGCCATTGGCAGACAACAATATTGGATTCAGAATGATAAAACAATGGCAATGGAGCATTATTCACAGCTGTGTCAGATGTACACGAGCATGGCCCAAATTAATGCAACAAATCATGGGCAACCTACCAGCTGACAGTCTCGGCCGTTCTTTAACTCTGGTGTTGACTACTGTGGACCAATTTGGATTCACCACAAGATTCGTGGAAAAGGACCCGATAAGGCATACATTGCAGTTTTTTTGCTGTTTTGCAACGAAGGCAGTACATCTAGAGTTAGTCAGTGACTTAACAACAGATGCATTTT
>VNJS01003808.1:0-17880 GCA_008042575.1 Drosophila watanabei | reverse complement strand
GCTCAGGGACATATGTGAGGGGGCGGACAAGGTAGGACTCAGTATCAACGCGAAAAATACGATCCTAATTTTCTTCACCAAGAGATGCTTTGGATCCCCCTAAAATTAACGCAACCAGGTTGACCCCTAAATAGTCAAATACCGGCATTATACTAGACAGCAAGCTGGCGTGGAAGCCCAATGTACTAAAGAGGGTGAAGCAGGCCACCTTAGCGCTATATGAATACAAAAAGATGCTTATCAGCACATGGGGCCTCTCGCCCGCTCTAATGCACTGGGTCTACATATTGGTGGTGCCCGACTCTGCTGTACGGAGTCTTAGTGTGGTGGCAGGCCATGGAAAATAAAACTTACAGCAAGCTCATGGAGAGAACTCAAGGGCGTGCTTATCAGGGGCACTCAGGTCAACCCCTACAAAAGCACTTGAAACGATAATCGGAATTGATCCCCATTAGCAGAGTATCTGACTACTTGACTCCCCGAATATGCCCGGATATAAAAACAACAACATTCATGGGACCAGATGACTTTAAAACATGTCAGGACTAAGCTCAGCACCTCAACATTAACACCGACGGTAGAGCTGGGATACTATCGATGGCACTATCGATATATCGAATTTTTGCTTTTCTGAGCCACCATCGATAGTTTTTAGACACTATCGATGGTGCTGGGCATTTTTCACGTCACTGATGAACCACTGGTGTGGTTGCGGAATTTGGGTAAGAGATATTTAAAAAAAATAGTGCCGAAATTTTTATATGTTCCCGCAACCTCCACTGAGTCGGAACGTATGTTCAGCAAGGCTGGACTCGTTATAAATAATCGCAGAGCTTCGCTTAAGGCGAATAATGTGGACATATTGTTATTTTTGCAGAAAAATTCCTGGATAGAATAATTACATTTTTTTTTAATGTTATATCAAAAATGACCTGAATTTTTTATGATCTCCGTTGAAGTTGCCTTATAATTTATGTTAATGATAAGAAAGAATAATTTTGATTTTCTTTTACCTTTTTTTATTATGTATATATATAAACAAAAAACCTTTATATGAAAAAAAGGAAGTAAATATGACTATACTATCGATACTATCGAATTTTTGCTTTGAAAACATCGAAACTATCGAATGGCGCGACCATCGATAGTATCCCAGCCTTGACCGACGGTTCCGAGATGGAAGGAGGAGTAGGAGCGTGCATATACTGCACGGACCCTGAAATGAGGCTGTCATATAAGCTATCAAGCCAATGCAGCATATTCCAGGCGGAAGTATTCGCCATCGGTAAAGCGGCAGAGCTTGCTCAGAGCATAAACCGTCCATATGAGGCGGTCAATTTGTTCGTAGACAGTCAAGCGGCGATAAGATCCACGCAATCGCCAACGGTCAGTTCCAAAAGTGTACTGGCAAGCAGGGAGGCACTAGATATCCTGAGCACGACTAAGTCAGTGAGGATCTACTGGGTTCCTAGCAACCAGGTCATTGATGGTAACGAAACCGCGGACGAACTTGGAAAGGACGGCATCGGACTGGCGAGTGAAAGAACAGAAAACGGTCTCCCTAAAAACGCTCCAAAATAAACTAGAGGGACAGGCTAACGATAGAGCAGCAGGTGGAGGAGAAATTCCACTACATGTAAAAAATATCAAGGATCATATGCAAAGAGCGCGAAGAAAACTCGGTTACTACGTGCTGAATCTTCCACGGAAAGATTGTAGACTGTTAGTAGAAATCCTCACAGGTCACTGCCTCACCGTGACGCGTGCCGTCAAGCTGGGCATCACCGAAAACGCCAACTGCCGTAAATGCGATGAATTTGAGGCAACCGAAACCCTGAAGGATCTCATTTGCAAATGTCCGGTCCGGCTCTGGCATCGCTGGAAGATGCCTCCAAAGCCAGGCGAACTACTTGCCTCCGCTAAAGACACCTCGATCCTCAAGGACTTCGAAACGCATAAATAATCTCTGGGTCCACACTAGAATAGCCCGGACATTTAAAGGCCTTACTGGCCTATGCGTAGCCAAATGGAGGACCGTCTGAAATAACCTAGCCTAACCTTTCGAATGGCCGAAAACTAAGAGATTCCTCTATAGTTATTGGCAACCCATTTACAACCCTTCTTGTGGAGAGGAATAACAAATGAGTCCTTCAAAAAAAAGGGGAAAGTGGACAGGCTTTAAGAATGTGCTTACACAAGACCTTGGGCATGCTGTAAGAATAAGTCTGATTTGAATCCCTGTAATTTGAATATGTGGTTTGAAAAAAACTGCGCAATTAGATTGAATATTACCTGATCATTATGTACGGTTGTTTTTTCAAACAAAAGCAAAGAAGGATGTGTTTGTGGTTTACGTTTAGTGTTAACAAATTTATAAAACTGTTAAGGGTTCAGTAAGAAGTAAGCCCTGCACATCTGTTAAATGGGAGGAAGAGCAGTTGGTAAATTTAAATAAAAAATTATTCAGCCTATCAATGTCCGTCTTGGAAAAAGAAATAATTCATTTTTTTTTTTGGCGGTCAAAGTTAGTAATTTTAAGTTAGTCAACGGCTATGAGGCCTAGGAAAAGTTATTCCTACAGGGTGTATTTTCTTTTTCTTCGCTTTATACTTCTTGACAACAACATACTCTGGGCAAAAATTAGTAGAACATATTGTGTCAAAGAGTTCGTTTGGGGCATTTATTTTGAAAGCGAAATATCCCTAGCGTAAGAAAATGTTAATTTTTTTACCTTAATTTTGATTATTTCGGCTCCAGTTTTGCCTTGTATAAAGGCAATTACATCTTCAGATATCTAATTCAGACTAAACTCAGTGGGTTCGTTTTTTCAAAAACCCCAGGGGTCAAAACGGATATCACCGGCGAAACAATCACTCCTGCGGCACACTCGGTTGTCGGCACGCTGTTTTCGCACAGCCAACAGTCGATTGAGAGGTCATCTCAAGAAATTACCTTCTTGCTGGATTTAACAAATCAGACAATTCCATTAGCTATTATAGAGACTTCCAACTGTTTCTATAACGTTAAAGAGAGTAAGAGCGACCGATAAGATAGGTTAAGATAAGAAGTGCAGCTGAACAGCGAGAGCAGGGAAGCGAGAGAGCTTACGTTAAGCTGTCGGGCACAAAAGGGAATGAAAAATTTGCAAAAATAAACATAAGCAGTACAAACTAAACTGCGAAATTAAACTAGATTAAAACACAAAACATGAGAGGTGCACACATATTTTGTAACAATGACATAAGATCCGTCATACTTTATTTCGGCGTACGAGATGCCGTTGGTGGTACCTAAGATGATTTAGCTTTATTGACAAAAAACATCTGGTAGTCGTTTATTAGTTATAATACAAATTTGGTGTATTTTGTTGACGCGTAGTTGTCGCTTGTCTCATCCGACTCATCGTAGACCACACAGCCTCTGTAGTCCACATAGTTTCCATAGTTCTGTGTAGTTTAAATGAGAACTGCAACTTGTAGATCGGGTGCACTTCATTTTTCTTTAAAGCTTTAAAGTCTGGGTCACGGTCGACCTTTAAGAGTGATTGCAGCTCTTTGTTTTTGTTTAAAATACTGCGAATATTCTTGGCAAAGAAACCCTTGTCATTATGCGCTTCTAGTATCTCAAAAGGGCGACACCAGGTTCGATTCCTCTAAGTAATACTTACAGATCCTTGCTAATTTTTTGTTTGCAGGTTTAAAAGTCCTTTTTTGCTTCCTTAAGGTATTTAGACACAGCTCGGACGTGTTTTTCAGATTTTGTTTGAAATTTGGTTTCGAGAATGTTCCCTTGAATAAGCAGAACAACATGGACATGTTTGTCCTCGACCAGCGCAACAATTTTGTTCACTACAGCTCTTCTTCCTAATATATATTTATATAATTTTAATAGGTGGGGAATTTGGCTTTGTTTGGGTCTCCTGTCCCGGTTTTGCTAAGTTGCTGTCTTCATCTGCTAAAAGTGAAAATCTGTTGTAAGAACTTCTGGTTTGTTCGCTGCATTTGTTGTTAAAATATGAAATAAAAAACGGAACCTAGGTCTCTGAAAACAATCCAATGTCACATTCGGTTTAAGTTTAATACATGATCAATTAAACATCAAATCATATTACATTTTAGATCATGCTGAAAAATCTCAAAAATCTTATTGTATAAACAAAAAAAAACAATTTATTCATATTTTTATTTAAGGGTTACTATGATCGAATTAAATCGGCGGAGCTTACACATCTCACTCCCACGAGTCTACAGGGAAAAGAGGATATATTGTTTGGCAATCTACATGAGCTCTTCACTTTCCACAATCAAATTTTTCTCAAAGATCTCGAAAACTGTATATCAACTACGGAGCTCGTCGCACTTTGTTTTGTTCAAAGGGTAAACACTTGCATATGCACAAATGTGTAGCTATAAATAAACATTAACATTTATTTTTTAGCGTGATACATTTTATCGCTTATACTCATTCTATTGTCAGAACATCCCTCGGTCTGAGCGGTTGCGTGAAACGCTTGTGGATACACAACTTTTTTTTCAGGAGTGTCAGAAGCGACTTGGTCATAAGCTACCACTAGCTGCGTATTTACTAAAACCAGTTCAAAGGATCACAAAATACCAATTACTTCTGAAGGACTTGCTTCGCTTTAGCGATAGTGGAAACTGCACCAAGGAGCTTCAGAAAGCGCTTGACTGTATGTTAATCGTTTTAAAGTGTGTCAACGACTCTATGCATCAAGTAGCAATAACAGGATTTCCGGTTGGAAAATATTTTAAAAAGTAAAACTGCCATAAACTAACGACTGATATTTTTTAGGCTGATATAGCGGAACAAGGCGAACTTTTAATGCAAGACTCATTCCAAGTCTGGTCAGAATCAAAAAAGGATATTCGTCTTCGGATTAAGCCACAAAAGCGACACATATTTCTCTATCAGAAGTCTATGTTATTTTGTAAGCTAACTTCAAAACCAGGTCACAACAAAAGCACCTACCAATTTAAGCATCAAGTTAAGGTAATTAAAACTATTCTGCAAAAATATGTTTACGTTAAAAGTACTTTTTTGCAGATGTCGCTTATTGGGCTAACGGAGACTATGCGAAGTGATGCCAAACGTTTTGAAATTTGGACTCAGGGGCGTCAGGAAGTACATATCCTACAAGCACCGACACAGAACATAAAAAACCAATGGGTTGTAGAAATAAAACGTGTATTACTTAACCAGTTAGAGGAGCTTAAAGGCGAGAAAATAAAGCAATACAGCTTTAATCACATCTCAATTCTTGACAGCCAAAGCCGCGCCCTAAGATCTGAGGCTTCTTCAGAGAACACCAAAAGAAATTCAAACTCCAGTAGCAATGATGGTGAGCCTGCTACCTCAAGTAACAACGTACATGACCTGACAAACAAAGATCAACAGGAAAGTTGTGGCTGGAGCTCTGACTGCTCAAATAGTGAAGATGAATTTTCTCTTACCGAAGAAAATAACAGCCCTGTAAGTATGATTAACCATAGTATAGCCTTTACTAAGCTGAAATTCAAAAGAAGAAAGAATTAAATGCAGTGTGATATAGCAATTTTCTTCATCTTGCTAAAAATGAAAATTGAAACTAAATAAAGAAAGAACATTGGGGTGTCGAGTTTTTTATACCCTGCAATTTTCAGTTTAATCGATCCGTTAATTCAAATTTAAAATACCTGAAAGGTGAAAGTGTTGCTGATCTTCGCAGGTCAGGGCAGGGATTTTAAATTGACCGAAAATTTCCGTGTCAGCTATAAAATGTTGTAATTCGATTTTGATAAACTAAAAAAGTTACGATGTATTAGGATTATTGCACGTATTAGAAAGAGTTTTATACTTTTTCATAGAACAGAAAGTGGGAATACATTTATCATTCTTTTGACAACTTTTTGATATAATTTTCCGATTTTCATAAACTTTTACTTTATAGGGTCGGTAATGACTTCTTTACTAAACTGTAAGCTTAAGATCCTGTAAGGGAAAATTTTGTTTTATCATGAAATTACTATTTTTAATGTTTCCTTAGTACAATTTTCATTTTCAATGTCTTTAAACGTGATCTAGACATGTCCGTCTCTCCATTCGTCTTCCGACTCCTCTAATGAAAACTCACACTCATATTACTTAGTACGTAATGCGTCGCATTATATTAAACCGATGCACAGTGTGAGAATTTTAATATTAGATCAAACAATTTTTGTTGTATACTTTATTACATGTTTATAATTATTATAAAAATTATTCTTCTAGTTGTCGCACTAGATATAAAATAAAAAACTAAAAGAAAGTAAATTGCGAAATCTGTTTCTCAATCATTATATTTCTATGGTCTTTTTAATTTTACTTATGTGTTTAAAAGAGAACAAATTTAGTTTCTTAAGGTCTTACGCGATATTTTTGGCCAACTAAATTTATAATTTTTAGATTTATTTCTCGTTTCTGTTTAAAGGCAGGTTGCAGTAAAATCTGAATAAATATAGTTTGAATAATTTTTGGCCAAAAGCAGAAATAACAAGAAAGGAAGCTAACTTTGGCATACCCTTGCAGATTCCAATTGTATTAAATTTAAGCTATCCCTATCTTATATAAAATAAATTACTTTCATATGAATAAAATTTGTACAGTTTTACATTTAATTTTTTACATTTTTACATGTAAAGTAAAATTTAATTTTTCTCCACATTTACCGATCGTTTGTATGCCAGCTATATGATATAGTCGTCCGATTCTTATGAAATTTACAACAAAATTCTAAAATAATATGTAATGCCTGTATCTTAAATTAGAAATTATGTTGAAAACTGGCAAGTTATAATTTTTTTCTAAAATTTTCCCGACCATTCCTATGGCAGCTATATGATATAGTAGTCCGATTTTTATCAAATGAAATCTAAAAATCTTAAACAATATATAAAGGTCACAACCGAGAGTTGATCAAGATATGTTAAAAAACACTGAAATTATAAAATCTTTTTAACTAATTTACGGATCGCTATATAATATAGTTAACAGATCCGGCTCGTTCCGACATATATACGAGTAAGAGTACATAGAAAACTATATGCAAAATTTTATTCAGAAAGCTTCAAAACTGAGGGACTAGTCTGCGTAGAAACGGACAGACAGACAGACAGACAGGCCGACAGACGGACATGGCTAGATCGACTCGGCTGTTGATGCTGATCAAGAATATATATACTTTATAGGGACGGGAATGTCTCCTTCACTGAGTTTCAAACTTCTGACTGAAATTATAATACCCTGCAAGTGTATAAAAATATTAAGAAGTATATCGACGACAGTCGTTTTTTTAGAAAAAATTCTCGAACACGAATTATCGAAATCAAACAACAACAAGAAAGGAAGCTAGCTTCGGCACGCCGAAGTTTGTATACCCTTGCAGATTCAAATTGTATAAATTATAATCTATCCCAATATAATATAATATGAATTACTTTCATATTCATACAATTTTTACAGCTTTACATTTTGTCACACTTTTACGTGTAAAGTAAAATGTAATTTTTCTCCACGTTTACCGATCGTTTGTATGGCAGCTATATGATATAGTAGTCCGATTTTTATAAAATTAAATCCAAAAATCTAAAACAATATAGAAAGCTCATAACCGAGAGTTGATCAAGATATGTTAAAAAACAATGAAGTTTTAATTTTTTTCAACAAATTTACGGATCGGTTGTATGGCAGCTATATGATATAGTTGACCGATCCGGCTTGTTCCGACTTATGTACGAGTGAGAGTATATAGAAGACTATCTGCAAAGTTTCATTTAAATAGCTTTAAAACTGAGGGACTAGTTTGCGTAGAAACGGACAGACGGACAGACAGACAGACAGACGGACAGACGGACATGGCTAGATCGACTCGGCTCTTGATGCTGATCAAGAATATATACACTTTATAGGGTCGGAGATGACTCCTTCACTGCGTTGCAAACTTCTGACTGAAATTATAATACCCTGCAAGGGTATAAAAATGGAAAGGGGATGGAAAAAAGTGTTACGAATGTGGGTGCCACATTTAAAAACGATCAGATTTATACCTTCCGAGAACTTTTTGACACCTACATTTGTTTAAAGATTGACAAGCACCTGCGTGCTTTTAAGAGTTCTGAAGGTTCAAAAATCATATCTCCGTTTGTTTTGCGCTTCCCGACCTAATATGTTGTGCTATTAATTAAAAATATACAATTTTTTACATTTTTCAGTCAGCGTGTTGGCTCTTAATTCCGTTGAAATACCGTTTTTTTACAGCACCCTAAAATATATTTTCATTTTTTAAAATGTTCGTCAAATTAACGTTAAAAATAATGCTATTTGGATTGCAAGTGATTCAAACAAGAGTTTGGATATTGTTTGTGAATTTTTGCGATTAACATGGCTTAGTTAAATTTTCTGAAGGCTCTAAAAAAGACTTAAATGGTCTAAATAATTTGTGTTTACAATTGAAAATAAAATGTTATGAGGAACGTTTAAAAGAAATTTCTTCTTCATCTAAGCTGGGAAGACCGCAACAAAATATTTGAGGATTGCTACGATCGCACCGAAGGAAGAGAGATTCAAGATCTTTTTGACTCTACTAGCCCAGTTCGAAAGATACCCAATTAAATTAAATTTAGAAATCAAATTTGTACTGTTAATCTATGACTACTGGAGAAGCATTGGGAATGATTAAATATGATAACTTATCTATAAACCAACCGACACAATACGTTAAATGATTATTAAAATCGTTAAAAATCGTATATCTTTCTTTGATAAAAGAAGTTATCGTTGTTAATAAAATGGTATTGTAACAGCGAAGCAAAAAAAAAAATGTCAACAGAAATTTTCACCATCAGACGGTAATGACAAAAAACTATTTAGCACTTTTATGGTGCCAATATAAATAGAAAGAGTTACATTTTTAAAAGTCGTTTTTTCATGTTTGTTTTAAAATATTTAAAAGGCTATTCATTCATGTATAAACATGTATAAAACAAAAATATGTTAAAGAGAAAATTTTATAAAATTCTCTTTTGATTTGAAACTGGAACAGGTCTGAATATGCTGGAATGGCTTAAATAGCAAAATATTAAATTAGCTAATGTTAATATATATAACACAATAATACGTTTTCAACATAATTTCAACATAATTTTTACAGAATTTTATTGTAAATTTCATAAGAATCGGACGACTATATCATATAGCTGCCATACAAACGCTCGGTAAATAAGGAGAAAATTGACTTTTACTTTACATGTAAAAATGTAAAAAAATTAAAAAAAAAAATGTCATGTAATGTAGCAGTTCATATTACACAGGCCGACAAAATGAAAACAAATCTCAGAACCAGAAACCGGACTATACTATTCCGATGGATTTCGATGCGCTGAACCTTTTGATGACTCCATGTTTTATTTTTTTAATTTTTTTATTTCTTTTTGTTTTTAAGTATTTTTAATGCAAGCAACAAAAAGTTTCAACGGGTGATTTCTCGGTAGCCAATACAAATTTTTTTATATTTAAAAACCGATTCTGTAGGGCAAGAATAGTACATTAAGATTCCATATCGATTGTACCAGTAAGACTATCCGTATTAAAGTTATCGCACCTCAAAAGTAACGAAAACGTAATTTTTCCAACTTTCAAATCGAAATATCAAATACCTGAGGTGATGGAAAAAATCTGAGGCCAGGTTCGAGTTCAGCGCAATGAAATTCATCGGAAAAGTATAGTCCGGTTTCTGGTTCTGAGATGCTGTTGGCCTGTGTTATATTACATATATTGAGATATATTATAATTTATACTATTGAAATCTGCAAGGGTATACCAACTTCGGCGTGCCGAAGTTGGCATCCTTTCTTGTTTGTATACATTCTTAATATCATGTAATGGCCCGTGGAATTTTATTAAGCGATGATGACAAACTGTTCTACTTCGGAAAGCTTGTGTAATCTGCAGCTAACCGTTCTTATGGATATAAAACATAAACATAAATCATAAAGACAAAAGTTCAAGTCAAGAAAGGAAGCTAACCTCGGCAAGCCGATTCTTGTATACCCTGGCAGATTGCAATTTAATATAATATAAATAATATTATAAATATATATATATATATATATATATGTCGGAGTATGGTTTGTTATTTGAACTACTGTTGCAGTATGGCGAGTCATACAATACTAAAAGAGTGTATTTGTAGGGTGGCGATCTTTCCACAGAAGATCCTTATTTGTCGCTGACTCAACAATTCCCACGACGCAAACGTATGGCGAGTAATACAATACTAAAAATACAAACGAGCTTCCGTTCGCTGGCTGAAGTGAGCACGTGGTCTAAACATTCCGCCCCCCTTGCAACCACTCGGATTGCAACATAGCCCTCCTTCTTTTGGCTGGTGGCAGGCTCCGGAAACGACCCATCCGAAGACTCTGCTTTGTGCCACCGGCAGTCCGTCCTCGACCTTCCGAGAGCCCGGCTTCGGAAAGCCGTGCGGAGCCCCGCACGGAAATCGTTGCGGGTAGGTAAAACCGCTCGTCGGTCAAAGTAATGTCCCGGAAATGGGCCCGCACCGCATTGCTGAGTTACCGGACGGGAGTGCGAAAGCGCACATGAGACTCTATTTTGAAGACGACGTCCAGCCGAACAGCGCTGTCGATCTTGGAGCCGACGGTGGCTGAACAAAACTGCTCGCCCCCGACGCACAGTAGCGCCTTTTCTCATTTTGCGTTGCCAAAATCATAACTTTTGAAAAAAAAAAAGATATTCAAAAATTTAAATGGCATCTGGCAGACAATTTTTGCTAAAATAAAAATATTTTGAATGTAAAAAAATATATTTCAATTTATAAAAAATATTTTTTGGCTGACCTTAAAAAAATTCTTTGTCTTTTTTGTATTAATATTATTTAAAAACCAATGTAAAGGAAAGATTTTTCTTTCAATACAAAAAAACATGAGCAAATTCCAAATTTTAACCCTCATAAGCGTTTTCGCGCTTAAGTAAGACCAGATTTTTTGGTATTTTGGTATATTTTACCCCTGAGTTGCTTTGGTTTATGTCGTTGCATTTCCGCAGACGCAGCGTGACGCAGCCGATGAAAGTTGATTTGGTCCAAAAAATATCCATAAAAGTCGTAGTTATAGTGTACTCGGTGGATTTCATTGGCTTCAGAAGATATAGACTACTTTAGCCAGAAAAAAAGTGAAAAAAGGACATCTGGCAAGTAGCGATTTACCTGTGCAAGCCCAAACCCAACTGCCGTTTTTTTTAGCTTAGCTTACAACTCATGAATGTATCTATAATTTAACATAAACATAACGATAGGTAATCTACATTTTGAGAAAAGCTACCTGAAAGTCGACCAATTTTCAATATTTTTCTCCTATGATGCAAAAATGGAAATATTTTTCAACTTTGAATGCTCATATCTTCTACAAAAAAAAATCTTAATTCAGATTTTGTTGTACATTCTTAATCCTTAGGAAGTTGGTTAAAATCGTTTTTGCGACATCGACTTTTTTGATTTTTGCAACGGCTTTTGTTCTAGAGGCGTTACTGTGCGACGTTTGTAGTAGGCAGTCGGAAAGCAGCAGCTAGCGACGAGTCGGTGCAGCTCGTAGGCGTGCACGGGTCAATGAGCGCGGCCGTGTCAAATACTCGAGTCCCGGTATCTAGCCGCACCGATACCGTCGGAAGGAGGTTGACACTGTGACGGTACAACAGGGAAGATAGGGACGGAGCAGCGCCTGCGGTGTGTAAGGCACCCCAACGAGCGGTGGCAAGTTGCTGAGCAGCGGCAAAAGAATTGCGCAAAGAGGCGGACGAGGTCCGTGGAGCGACTAATGAGGTCCGTGGAGTGGCGAACTAGGCCCATGGAGTGGCAACGGTGCTCCGAGACCGGCGTGCCGCCCGACGGGACTGGCGTGAAGAGAATCATAATAACATAACATAATAACAGGAACTATAAACTTGGAACTATGAATCTGAGCTACGTATCGGAACGATGTATTAGAACACTGGAGTGCACTGGTTATGCGGGCAGGCGGACGCTTCCATCGGAAGAAGGACGACCTTTGCTATGGGACGCTTGATAAGTCCCCGCGCAGTGCGAATGTCGACCACACGGACATGGCCATCGGATCCTGAAAACACCGCGTGAATTCTGCCTAATCGCCACTCATTGGACGGATGGTTGTTCTCCTCGACGACCACCATGTCCCCGACATGGAGATTTCTTGAACGGGCTCTCCACTTATTCCGCTTATGAAGTTCCTTGAGGTACTCCTCCTTCCATCGCAGCCGAAATGGCTGATGAAGAGCCTTAAGGTGTTGCCAGTGGTTTTTAAAGTATGTGGTGTCCCCCTTGACCACGGGCTCCACCATGGTAAGGAGGGGCCCTCCAACAAGAAAGTGCCCAGGCGTAAGTGCCAACAGGTCAGTGGGCTTTTTGGACATTGGCGCGAGCGGACGCTAATTCAGGCACGCCTTAATCCTAGCAAGAAGCATGGAAAGCTCTTAGAATGTGTACTTTCGCGTGGCCGTCGACTTGTAAAGCAGGGTTTTGAAGCTTTTTACGCCTGCCTCCCACTGGCCTCCCATATGGGGGGCTCCCGAAGGAATGAACTGCCAGAGCAGCTGCCGGTGACTATACGCACTCGTCACAGCTTCCTTGACAGTTTGAAGACCCACAAAGGTCTTCCCGTTGTTCAACTGAACTTGACGAGGGCATCCTCTTCGGAACACAAAACTAGCGAAAGCGGCGAGAAACTTCTCAATCATAAGAAGGATGACCGGATGCCGTTCATCATATTGCAGATGTTCGGAGGCCGTGATCCGGCCGCATACTCTCATGAGCCCTTGACAGTCCAGAAATGGGTTCAGGGTTTGAACAGGGCTGGATGCTGGCAATGCCCGTTTTTGGCTCAAGCAGTCAATCTCAAGGACGAAGTGCTTGCGTTGTGTAACGGAAATTAATAGACGCTCGTTTGACGTAATTTCAGAAGCTGTCAGTTGATATTCAATCGGAGACATGAGCTTTCGCGAGCTCTGAAGTGTTTTGTTGAGTGTGGAAAAACGCTCAAGAATGCCGAATGGATCGACTGCTTATGTAGGGCTTGTCCCTGTTATGCCAACCAGTGCCTGCCGCTGGGTTCTCTCTATAAGCTTGTTCTAAGCCACCTTTTCCATGGTTTATACAGCAGAGTCGGGCGCACCACCGATATGTAGACCCAGTGCATTAGAGCGGGCGAGATAAGCATCTTCTTGGATGCGAATAGCGCTATGGTGGCTTCTACGCGATCCATTATTGCGTCTGTACTAACGTTGTTGAATGCCCCGAATATGTAAACGAACACCCCGAGAGAGTATTCCTGATTGTGTATGGCCCTCATAATGGTGGCTACTAATGAGTGTAGTGCAGTCTCCACCGATTTCCCCTTTGTGTAGGCGGGCTGGTTGGTCGACAGTAGTCTTCCAACATCGTTTCTGTTGCATTGGTCAAGCAGTTTTTCTAGCGTCTTGAGTTGAAATAAGGTGAGGCTTATTGGTATGCAATCCTTGGGGCTCACATGTAGAGGTCTTCTATTGGATAGCGTTATAGCCCTTGCTTATGCAAGCTGTGTAAATAGCGTTGATTCATGGGGTGATCACTTTTTTGGCCACCTGTAACAGTACTTGGAATTATTTGAATTAAGGCGGCCAACATATCGAGGCATACTTCATACTCTCAAGAAACCACAAAATTCTTAGTAACCTAAGAGTTGGCTATATATTAGCGAGACGATATTACCAGACCAGATAAATTTGCGCAACCGTCGAGTGTGGCCCGGTCTCGCAAGAAAGATTGAGAGAGGAACGGAAACAGAAGGAATCGAGCGAAGAAGGAACGTTCTGGTGGAACGGGCGGGCACTTTGATTTAAGCACCGGGACTCTCTTCGCTCACATAATGGAAAGCACCGATAAAGACAATTCTCCGACACATAAGTCAATTCTAGCCCCCTCCCTGTTTTATGGCTTTCAAGTGTATGCTGCAAAAAGTCATTTGAACAAGATTCGGATACTTCAACCAAAAACGTTAAGGAGGATCTCTAAGGGCTCCGTGGTACATGAGGACTAGGGACATAGAACGCGACCTGAAGATGACCAAACTTGGTAACAAACTTCACACTATGGCAATAAATAAAGACTAAACGATCACCCTAACAGCC
Organism: Drosophila watanabei; assembly: GCA_008042575.1. Taxonomy (NCBI): domain Eukaryota; kingdom Metazoa; phylum Arthropoda; class Insecta; order Diptera; family Drosophilidae; genus Drosophila; species Drosophila watanabei. The sequence goes on along the minus strand of VNJS01003808.1, from coordinate 3,648 downwards.
TGGCTAGGAGTTTGGAGTCTGATCATAGAACACGAGTTAGAAGAAGACTTAAGCGACACCAACCTGACGACCTCCCTGATCGGGTATTGATATAACAATTGAAATAAAAAACAAATCAATTTATTTAACATAACAACACTTCACACTCCTCCTTTACACAACTTTGGACACACTGTAGACCTAGAAACAGTAAACTAATCCTAATAATATCAACATTTTTTTAACCCAAAAAAAAAATTGTTTTCGGTGTTAGAAACGGAAATCGGTGCTCCCGTTTTCACTTTCACTTGATTCTTGCGATTTGCGGCAACTTTGTCTTGCCGCAATTAAAATCTAACTTGGCTGCCCCTTCTTGTAAATAAATAAATGAATTGAGCAATTGCTGCCTTTATATTGTTCCTAAACAAATAATTTAATTGCTTAAATACATTCCGATAAAAAACAATTGCAAAAAGTAAGTGAAAACTGAGGCGGCTAATACTTCCCACACAGTCTATCCGTGTGATATATTTGAGATTGTCGGCAGATATGAAATTTCGATTTTCACAGAGCTTGATCCAGCTTTCTCCACCCGATAACAGCTGATCAACCGATGTGGTTCGTGGAAAACGTAAAAAACATGGCTGAAGTTCTTCTTTTTCGGAACTGAAATGAATAGTTTATCCAATATTTTGACTGTTTAACGACAAAAAACAGCAGATTGTTTTTCAATCATAGAGTAAATTCTCAAAGTGTGTGCATGCCGGGGTTATATATTAAATAATTGCAATTCGAGACCAAATATAATTGAAATAATTTGGACATGAAAGTTGACATTACCTTCTTCTTTTTAAATGTAAATCTATATATAAATTTACATATATTAAGATGTAAATAGATAACACAGGTCTACAAATATCGTGTCATGTGGTTTGTTGAAAAACGAAAACAAATAGAAAATTATTTGCGCCCTCTACATAACCTAAAAGGTTCGGAATAACACAAGGACGCACAGTAGCGCCTCTAGAACAAAAGCCGTTGCAAAAATCAAAAAAGTTAATGTCGCAAAAACTATTTTAACTATAACAAAACGACGGAAATTTTCCTTAGGATTAGGAATCTGCAATAAAAACTATTTTTTGTAAAAGATATAAGCATTTTAAGTTTAAAAATGTTCCCATTTTTGCATCATACAACCAAATTGGTCGACTTTCAGGTAATATTACACAAAAAATAGACTACCTGTCGGCATAGTTTTTTTTTTAAATGATACACTAATAGACTGTAAAATAAGCTAAAAAAGCGTCAGACGGGCTTAGGCTTGCAAAAGTAAATCGCTACCTGTCAATTGTAAATTTTTTTCACTTTTTCCTGGCTTAAGTAATTTATAACTTCTGATGCTGGTGAAAGCCTGCGAGTACACTATAACTAAGACTTTTGTGGATATTTTTTTAAAGCAAAATCAACTTTCAGCGGCTGCGTCACGCTGCGTCTGCGGAAATGCAACGGCATAAACCAAAGCAACTCAGGGTAAAATATACCAAAATACCCATACACCTAAAACATACCAAAAAATGTACTAACGTAGCGCGCACGGTTTTTGGCGTTTAAATTTAAATTTTTGTTAGTTTTTATTGTTTTGTGTGACAAAGCATACCTATATAATAGGTTTTTATGAAAGGATATGTTGAGGTTTTTTATTTTTATCTGATTGTAGGTAAATTACACTTCCATAGGCAAAAAATTAATTACTTCTTAAAGGAACAGGTAGCCCTACAAGAGATTGACTCCAACAGTTCACAAAAGTTTGGAACATGGAAAAGATATAATTTAATATCAACCTCTTCTAATCGGGAAATTTTCAGATCCAAATCATGAATCGCAGAATAGATTTTATAAGACGATGTAGTAGTAGAAGTAGTAGTACAAGTAGTAGTAGAAACAAGTCATCCTGACTTAGGCAAATTTAGGAATTTTTTTCTTTGATACATATAAAAAAGGTAAAGGGTCGGCGTGGCACATTATCCAAAGTAGATGTAAGTTTTACAATAATTACCTGTCAAATGGAGTTTATTATTATTTTTATTATTATTTATTGGTTTATCTTATTTGACTCAAAAGTAATGAGTTTGCAAAGCGAAATGAGAAAAGGCGCTACCGTGCGACGTGACGTGATGGCCAAATTCTGAATCCGGATGCGGATTCTACGCGGCAAATTACTGTGGAAATGACACGTTGTCTTGTGTTATTGGCAATATAATTGCAATTACAATTTGCAAAGGTATACAAACTTCGTGCCGAAGCTAGCTATCTTTCTAGTTATACCCTTGGAGGGTATTATAATTTTAGTCAGAAGTTTGCAAAGCAGTGAAGCAGACATTTCCGACCCTATAAAGTATATATATTCTTGATCAGCATCGATATCCGAGCCGATGTCCGTCTGTCCGTTTCTAGGCAAACTAGTCCCTCAGTTTTAAAGCTGAAACTTTGTAGTCTCCTATATACTCTCACTCGTAGATACCTTATGGAAATAAGTATATGTGCACTGTTTTTGGGTTATTTTTTTTTTTTAGTCTGAGATCAGCTTAATAAAATAATAGCAATATTACATCCATAAGCTTTATTGGTAGCTAAAAACTGAATTAAGAACTTTGTCTCCGTAGGAAATAAGTATATGTGCATTTGAAAAAAAAAAAAATTAAAAATACTATTAGAAACGTGTGTAGACATTATTTATTTAATTTTTTAATAATTAATATGTTTCCCTTTATTCGTAATAAGTTGATTTATGCGGTTAGGCATTGAGGTAACCAAGTTTTGAAGCGTTGAATGTTCAATTAGATCCCATTCCTGAATTAATGCCTTCTTAAACTTTATTAGAAAGTATTCCCCAAAGATCTTCCATTGGGTTAAGGTCCGGGCTGAGTGCTGGCCATTGCAATAAAGGTATTTTTTTTAGCTTCAAAAAAGTCCTTTGTTTTTCGTGCTGTATGTATCGGTGCGTTGTCTTGCTGAAAAATCCACTCATCCTCGTAAAGTTTTCCTGCGAATTCGATGAGTACTGTTTCTAATATGTCTGCGTTTGTTTTAGTTGGTATAAAACATAACGGAGATTTCCCAGCATAGCCAAATCCAGCCCAAACCATTAATGAGCCCCCACCAAAATTTCGTTTATGGCAGAGCTGCCGTGGTTGCCTTTTATCGCGCCAATACTTTTAAATTTTTTTTCGTCGGAAAATATTACTTTTGTGAACTCCGCTGACCAAAATTTGTACTTTTCAGCAAATCCTAGACGGGCGGTTATGTGGCGTTTCAAAAGCCTCGGTACAGAGTCACGGGAAGCATATGTAACCATCTTGTTTTCGCTTAAAATTTGGTTAATACGTCTACGGGAAATATCAAGGTTTAGTTGACCTTTAATTTGAGAGCAAGACTTGTTGTTTTGAACCGCTAGGCGCCGAATTTGTCTCTTACAACGAGAATCAATTTCAGTGGGCCTGCCGGTCCGCTTAATTTTTCCATAGCTTTCCGGATTTTTGAGAAAATTTGCAATGGTATTTCTATGTCGATTTAGTCTCTCGGCAATATAAGTAATGGTCTTGCCGGATTCGGCCAGTCCCTTGATCATTCCACGATCTTCTTCCGACAAATGTGTTCCACGAGGCATTC